>NNCB01000002.1:0-57474 GCA_002317545.1 Scenedesmus quadricauda | reverse complement strand
AACGTACTGATCTACGCGGGAGGAACAGATTTTAATAAACCCCACTGGGAAGGCGGCCAAAAGCAATTTCACGCCGAACTATTTATCCTGAAAAATCCCGACAAAAGGGAAGTACCTGGCTATATGCTTTCGGGGCTGCTGGAACGCCGACGGCACGCCGGAGGGTCCGAGACGTCAAAAGGTCAATCTTTGCCGTTGGGCCTTGGGCGCGAGAAGTGCATGGCTATAGCGACCCGCCTAGGCCAAACTGCCGTTAGCGCGGCAGACCATGCGGAGACGTGGGTGAGTGGCTGAAACCAACGGTTTGCTAAACCGTCGTACTGGTAAATCCGGTACCGAGGGTTCGAATCCCTCGCGTCTCCGCAAAAATGATTTCATGTCAATCAGAAGATTCTTTTTGTCCCTTCTCGCTACGAACTGTTGATTTTTGCTACGCGACTGGTACCGAGATTTGCCACCCGCAGGCTCGGCACCGGTACCGGGAGCCTTCGGGGCCTATCTGGGATCAGACACCAGTAGTATAGACGAGCCCCGCGAACGCCAAAGCTTATTTGAAGCCTTATTGGACCTCCAAAAACCAGACGCTTATTCGGCTCTTTTTTACCGTCCGATAAAGTAGGAACCCCAGGGTTTCGGACTTTGGATCCGACAAATTTGCCCCTAACTTTTTGAACATGCTTTCCAAATACTTAAAAACGAAATGTTTAACTCAAAAATGAAGCTTATTAAATTAACTTAACAAGCTTCATAAAAAAATTTAAAAGTCAATAATAAATAATTAAACAATTTTAACTTTTGCTCCTGCATCTTCTAATTGTTGTTTAGCAGCTTCCGCTTCTTCTTTAGAAACAGACTCTTTAAGAGCTTTTGGTAAAGTTGCTGTAAATTCTTTAACTTGATTAACAGCAATGTTAGCAATTGAACGAACTACTTTATAAACAGCAACTTTTTTATCGCTAGGAATCTCTTCTAATACGACATCAAATAATGTTTTTTCTTCCTCTTTTGGAGCAGCTTCTGCGGCACCTTCCGTAGGAGCCATGATAACAGCACCACCTACAGGCGCTGATGCATCAACACCAAACGTTTCTTCAATTTTAGAAACTAGTTCAGATGCTTCTAACAAAGTTAACGTTTTTAATTTCTCTAAAATTTCATTAACAGTAGACATATTGATTCTTTCATTTAAAAATCTCTCTAAACTTATCTATTTTTGCAAAAAAATTTGATAAATTAAGACTTTAGCCTTTTCTATTATTGAAAAGAAGCTAAAAAACAAATAAACGACAATCTAGAATTGATGTTTTTCTAAGATAAAAATATTTTAAAACTAAAATAAGAAAAAAACAAGAATATTTTACTAAAATTACAAATCACCATGTACAAACTTATTGAAATTTTAAAAAAACGTCTAATACATATTTAAAATATGTCAAAAGTTTACTCAATCATAGCATGATAAGTAGCAACTGTAGCTGGCGAAGCACGATTTAAATGACGAAAAATCAAATACTTGAATAAAACATCTAATAAAACTGGTAAAGTAGCAACTAATAAAAAAATTGTTGTTTGACTTTCAGGTAATCCATAATGATCAAAAAAAGATGAAAAAAATAATTCCCAAATATTAGGTGAATGATAACCAACTAATAAATCAGTTAAAAATAGAATAAATAAAGATTTTTTACTATCGTCTAATCCAAAAAACACTTCTAAGAGAAAAGATTTTGTAATATTAATTTGAATTTCTAAAGCAAAAAATAAATAGCATAGGGTAGAAAAACTAATTAAATCAGCAAAAAAATTAGTAATAGCTTCAATGCTTTCTTCGTTATAATGTATTGCAAGTTCTAAAATTTTTTCATGCAAACGGTTTTGAACCAGACTGAAAAAAGTTCTGTAGAATAAGAAGGTTCTAGTCTTAAAGAAGTATTTGAACTGAAGTTTGTACAACATACGATGGTCTATCGACAATATTTAAGTGTCGTAAAATGTGAAACGGGCAGTTTGATATACTTTGCGGGAGGTTTCCTCCAAAACTGTTTCTATTGTTCTCTCATTAAAAGATTTAACATCATCATTTTCATAGATTTGTACTGAGTTTGTCGGAAAAACTTCTAAAAGATTTTCCGAAATATTATTTTTTGTATAAACATTTACACCGGATTGATGAAAATTAGGTAAAATTAGAGATTCAAAATAAATTTTTTCTTCAAAATCCTGAAGTTCTGTAAACGCGCGTTTTTGTTGATATGAATTTAAGAAAATTTCAGGTTGATTAGTATTCCAATAATATTCAGTTATAGGACGAACTAAATAATTTTTTGCTATAAAATTAATAAACAAAGGAACAAATAATAAAATAAACACACATTTGACTGTAGTTAAAAATAAATATCTATAAAAACGATATTCTTGAATAACTAAGTTTTCAACATCAAAAAATATTTGTTTAAAAAAACGATCAAAAACCCTATTAAAAGAACGTGGAAACAAACCAATTTCTTCATAAGTAATTGAAACAACCTGTTGCTTTGAATTTTCTGACAAACGTGAATTACGATTTCCTAATGTGAAAGAATTAATGACTTTGTTGTTGACATTTTTGTATAAGATTTATTTGAATTAGAACTATTAAGATTATTTTTTCTTAAATTATTTTGAGAAACAAAATTTGTAGGAGAATAATTAGACAAAGGTGAAATAAGAAATTTAGTAGGATTTGAGGGTTCGTTAAAACGATTTTCATTTATTTTTTTATTGTTTTTTGCTATTTGTGATATTAAAGGTTCAGAAGATTGAAAATTAAGAAATTGAAAAATTTTTTCTTTAAACCTTTTAAAAAAAGGCGAGCTTTTATCAGGATTTTTGTTTGATAACATCTAATTATTTGTAGACTTAAATTAGAAAATTTTTCTAAATTTTAAAAATAAAAAAAAAATATAATACAACATTTCTAGTAGAAATTAGAATTTTACTTTTTCACAAATAAAGTAAATTCGCAATCTATTTAAAAAAAAACTGTAGATTCAATCAAAAAAAATACAGCTTTAATATAGAACAGAGATCTATAGTTTGTAACTTCATTTCCACAATTATTTGCATCTTATTTAATTTTTACAGATAAAGAATCAAAAAAAATAAACATGAAACATTTTTAAAATGTTGTTCAAAGTTTAGTTAGTAAAGAAAACTAAGATTGATTGAAAATTTTTTTAGCAAAAAAACTTTCAATCAATCTTAAAAATAAAAAATAATTAATCTAAGTTTCCTTTTCCTGGGTTTCTAGCAGGGTCATTAGATAAGAAACCAAATACGAATAAGAAAACAAAAAATGTTACAACAGTATAAACAAAGATTTTAAGTGTTAACATGTGTAATAAATTAAACTGTAAATTTCCAATGATTTATAGATACAAAGTCAAAAATGTTTAAGCAAAAATTTATCTTATTAAATTAAATATTCTCTAATCTAAAAATAAATTTTTTAAAATTACGCTGAAGGATTTTGAGATTTAAATTCTTCACGGTATTCTTCAATAGCTTTTTTAAGTAAATTTTCAGCTTCAGGAGTGAAAGTTAAAGTTGTACGAAGAATTTCACCATATTGTGGATAATTGTTTGATAAGTAAGTTCTTAACCCAGTTAAGAATGAACGGACTTGAGCCACTTCTAAAGAATCTAATAAACCATTTGTTCCAGCATAAATACTTGAAACCTGATCTTCTAAAGATAATGGAGAAGTTTGAGCTTGTTTTAAAATTTCACGTAAACGAGAACCACGAGCTAATTGGTTTTGAGTTGCTTGATCTAAGTCTGAAGCAAATTGTGAAAAAGCTTCTAATTCAGCAAATTGAGCTAATTATAATTTTAATTTACCAGCAACTTGTTTCATTGCTTTCGGTTGAGCTGCTGAATCTACACGTGATACAGAAATACCAACGTTAATGGCAGGACGAATCCCAGAGTTGAATAAATCTCCAGATAAGAAAATTTGACCATCTGTAATTGAAATAACGTTTGTAGGAATATAAGCAGAAACGTCACCTTCTTGTGTTTCTACAACAGGAAGAGCAGTCATGCTTCCTTCACCTAAAGCATTACTTAATTTAGCAGCACTTTCAAGAAGACGTGAATGTAGGTAGAAAACGTCACCAGGGTAAGCTTCACGCCCTGGTGGACGACGTAATAATAAAGACATTTCACGGTAGGCTTGAGCCTGTTTTGAAAGATCATCTGAATTGTTAACGTTGGACGTTCAGTTTACATGAAGTGGTCTGCTAGAGTAGCACTGTGTAAGGTGCTAAGTATTGTAATGTTGAAGGTTCGTTAGCATTTGCCATTACAATGATTGTGTAATCTAGTGCACCACGTTCTTTTAAAGTATTTAAAACCTGTGTAACAGAAGAACTTTTTGACCAATTGCTACATAAACACAAATTACTCCTTTACCTTTTTGGTTTAGAATAGTATCTACAGCAATAGCTGTATTACCCGTTTGACGGTCACCAATGATAAGTTCACGTTGACCACGACCAATAGGAATCATAGCATCTACAGAAACAAATCCTGTTTGTAATGGTTCGTATACTGAACGACGTGCAATAATACCCGGAGCTGTAGATTCAATTGCACGAAGCCTGTTGAAGCAATTGCACCTTTTCCATCAACTGGACGAGCTAAAGCATCTACTACACGTCCTAAATATCTTCGCCTACTGGAATCTCTGCAATTTTTCCGGTACAACGAACTCTACTACCTTCTTTGATTTTTATCCATCACCAATAATACAGCACCTACGTTGTTTGCTTCCAGGTTTAAAGCGATAGCTTTAGTACCATCTTCAAATTCAAAAGTTCACCCGACATACTCGATCTAATCCATAAATACGAGCAATACCATCACCAACTTGGAATACGATTCCAAAGTCTACCATTTTAACTTCTGGCGTATATTCTTCAATTAAACCTTTAATTAAATTACTCAATTCTTCAGGTGTACGCATTGTCATAAGATTTTAAATTTTAACGAAAAGTCAAGATTTGGTTTTAATTAAATTGACTTTTTTTAGACTACTGTTAATTTATTTTAAATTTCACTAAATTAGAATTTCTTATTGTTAAAATGAAAAAACAACTTGATTTAAATAAATCAATTTTGAAATATAAAAAAGTTTCAGTAATTAAATAACTTTGGAAGCCGGAGGGGGTACACCCCCGGGTTGTACCGAGGGGCCTTTGGCCCGTAGAGGCTCTGAAGTCCTAGCAAAGCCGAGGTCCACAGAGCCTAACGGACCGTTCAAAATCTATGATTTTGAAGCAAAAAAAATATAATCTCAGGATTCTAAAGAAAAACTAAATTAAGGTTGTAATTTATTTGTATAAATTAATAGAAAAATTGTATAGAAAGCAAATTTGAAAAACAAGATAAAAAATAACTAAAAATTATTTATAAATAATTAGATCAACAAACTTTTAAAGATTTTGAACACAACTTTCAATAATACTATTAAAAAGAACTCTTCCTGCAGTTGTTCTAACAAAAAAAGTATCACATACACCTTCACGAGTTATATGTTTTTGTACTTTTGGACCAAGTTTGTGAATGAGTAAGCTGTTTCCGTGATTCTGTAATTCCGGTCTACAAAATTCTGGATCATCAGTAGGTTATCGGGCGATGTACTTCGAACCTAAATGCGGAATCGCTGAAATGTCTTTGGAAAAATCTCAACTCAGATTGTTCGTGGTCATCAAGATTTTCATTTTTCATATTGTGAAATGTTGAATATATTTCAACGAGTCGTTTAAATTTGTATCGACCTTCATCGATTGAGCAATTGTATGCTATTAAGCAAGCTTCCGCATCCGATATATGAGCGCGTATAATTCTAGAAGAATTTTTTTCGGCACGTCGCTTTTCGTCCAGCATAAGGTAGAGATGATATACCGTCCTAAAATAATTCTTAAAACCTGGGCAAACTAAAGGATGTAATAAAATTGCTCTACCTTCAATTAATTTTGCTAGAAAAGCTTGAAATCCTAATCGATGAAAGTGGGAGCTCGGTTAAGTAAAATAGGATGATTTTGCATAATTTCTTCCAATAAATTCCAAGTAATTCTTTTTTGAGTCTTTAAGATTGTTTTTGCACCAATAACAGTTCGTGCTAATTTATATTGAAAAATTCTTTTTATTAAAAATGGTAAAAATAATTCTAAGCCATTTCAAATGGTAAACCACATTGAGAAATTTTTAAATTCGGACCTACTACAATAACAGAACGACCCGAATAGTCAATGCGTTTTCCTAAAAGATATTGTCTAAACCTACCTTGTTTGCCTTTTAAAATTTCAGATAAAGATTTTAAAGGTTGACCACGCGAATTGGTTTCGGGTTTAACCTGTCCTTTTCCGTTTTGAATCAAATTGTCTACTGCTTCTTGTAAAAGTCGTTGAGCATACTTCAATTCAAATCCAGGTTCATAATTAACCATAGATGCATTGGCTCTTAAGAATTTTTTTAAACGTTCATTTCTATAAAGAATTCGTTGATAAAATCTATTGAAATCAGATGCAGCTATTTGATTTTGAATTTTTAAAATAGGACGAAGATCTGGAGGTAAAACAGGAAGTGTGTTTAAAACAGCCGCACTAGGTTTAACATTTTTTTTGAATAGTTTTCTTAAAAGTTTTAAACGACGAATAATTTGATCACGCTTTTGTAAAAGTTTTTGAACTTGCAAAAACTCTGATTTTTTTTCTGCTACCTGTTTTATATAACGAATATATCGATTTAATTTAGGTAATAAATTTTGATGTTGCTTTGCCATTTTTTTTAACTCAATACTTCATATTGAAACAATAATTTTTGGGTCAGATTAGCTCCAAGAATCATATGGCTGTAGAAAAAGAATAACCCGAAAAAGACTCTGAAATAAAACGATGTTTATAAAAAGAACTACGTTGATCTTGCATCTCAACAGAAGCTGTATTATAGTATAAAAAATATCGCCAATCTTTTTCTGTTTGCAACCATTTGAATAAGCAACTGTATAAATATTGTTAAAAAGAGTTAACGAAGAGTGTTTTGTTTTATTCTTTAAATCAGACAATTTTTTTTTTATTGTCGATAAATTTTTTAAATAAACAACATATTGAAAAGAATCTGCTGGTTGAAATTTTAAAAATGGATGAATTTTTTTCTCTTTACTCAATCTTTGAAACATTAATTGATGGACTTTAGAATTTTTATAATTCTGAAAGGAATTTAAAGCAACTGTTTTTTTTGAAAACGGAAAACATTCAGAATTGTGAGGCTTTTTTGCATAAGAAACTTGTTGTTTTTCCATTGAAAAAATCTTAAATTCTTTTTGATTAGTTGTTAAATATTTTGTCAAACCTTGACCATAAGATATTTTGAAAAAAACAGTTGTTATCTTATTTAACAAAATATTTAAGTACTGAACAAAATTATTTTGCGAATTTTGCAAAATTTGTTGAATTTCAAAAAAATGAAAAGTTTTTTTATTTTGATGTAATAAAAGATTTGTTTGTAGAAATCTAGATAAAAAATCTAACTCCTCCGTTCTATTTAAAAAACTTAAAAGATGTTTGTTTTTTTCACTAAAATTTAGCCAAACTTGTCGTTTAAGATTCTTAAAACTTAACAAAGTTAATAGTAATTGTTCTTTTAATAAAAGAATTGAGGTTTCTATTAAAAATGAATCTATATTTTCTTGAATAATGAATAACAAATAAAGAAAGAAAATATTATTGAAAGCTTGATTAAAAATAATTGATTTTCTTAATCACAACGTTTTTAATGAACGATTAAACTGTATAAGAAAATAAATAGAATCTTTTTGATTTTTATAAATATATTCCCAAACATTTCTTAATTCAATTTTATGAATTAAAATTGAAATTATTAAGAAAGTTTATTTTTTGAGACTTTTCTTCTGATTGAGTTAAATCACATTTCGGATTGTCTAATTTAGGCATAGTTGATTGATCAACAAGTAAAATATTTTTTGTTTGTGTAAAATCTACTACATAAGAATAAGTATTATTATTATACCAAAACCCTAATGGATTTTGAAAATCTGTTAACAGGATCGGTAGGGCGAGACCCCATGCTCGAGAGCCTTCGGTCCCTGGGGTTCGAGTGCAGAAGGCCCTCTGAGACTCATCTGGTCTCTAGGGCTTCTCGAAGCCCTCGCCTTTGACCTCGCATAACGACGTTATGGCAAGCTCTTGGTAACTTCTTGTTTTGTTCTTAGATTTTTTTGTAAAATTATTGATGATTTTTTGTTAGATTTTGCATACAAATAATTTTTGAAAATTAAACCTAAAAGAGAAAAAGACTTTTGTATTTTAAATGAACCAGAAAGACTATAATTTTTTTTTATTTCTTTTAAACAAAAAAAAGTTCGTCTTACAATAGAAAAATAAGTTTCTTTATAAAATTGTTTAGTAACATTTTTATGAATTGTTAAAAATGCTCGTTTTTTAACATTTTTAGAGATTTTCTGTCTTAAAAAATTTTTAACTTTTGAAGTTTTATCTAATGTGTTAGAATAAGATGAATTGCTACTTAACTCAAAAGATTTTTCTAAATATTGAATCTTTGCTTCTAAGGAGTCGTTTTCTAAAGATCTCATATTGTTTAAAGTAGTGGAATAAAATCAATGCTTTTTTGTAAAATTGGAACTTTTTTTCGTTTTTCTAATTCGTTTAATTGTTTTTTTTTAAATTTCAATTTCAATCCCTTTTTTCTAGTGTGAAAGTTTTTATCGGTCAATTGTAAAGATTTTTGATATAAATTGAGCAATCCAGAAGGTGTTAAATTCATTTGTAATGAATTAATAGGTCTCCAATAATATTCTAGTGTTGTTATTTGCATACAATAAATAATAGACTCTAAATCTTTTTTTGAATATCTAAAATAACGTTAGATAACTTGGATTTGCACGTAAGTACAGAGATGACTTGCGGGTGCATTACTTGAATATAACCTAATTGCTACTTCTGTATGATGGACAAGTTATTCGACATCTCAATTTGAGCAAAAAATTCTTTTTGATTGTTATTATGTTTAAAAAGGTTTGAACATAGCGATCATTTCAAATGGTTTTTTTTTATGACCACATGCACATTCAAAATCTTTTAAAGGACCAAAAATACGTTCGCAAAAAAGTCCACCTTTATGAGGTTTAAAAGTCTTATAATGCAAATTTAGCGTTCAAAACTTCTCCATAAATTTTAACATTGGGTAAAATTTTTTCAGCCCATTCAACAATTTTATCTGATGAAGCTAATCCGATTTTAACTAACTTTAATTCTTGAATTTTTGAGTATCCATTTAATTGAGAAGGCTTTAAGCTTACCTGAGTATTATTTTCAGAATGAATACTAGTTTTTTTATTTGGAAAATTAGAATTAACATCATTTTTTGAAGTGAATTCATTTGGTAATGCAGTTAGTTTTGAGAACTCAAGATTTTTAAAGTTTTCTTGATTTTCTAAAGAATCCGAAAGAAGCTTTAGTTTTTGAAAAATAAAAGAAGACTTAATTATTTTTTTTGAATAATTTTCTGCTCTCATATAAAAACAAATTAAGACAATCTTCAATAATAGTTTGAAGTTTTTTTTTTACTTTGACTGAATTTCGATTAAAAATAAAAACTTATTGATTAAATAGGTGTAAAAAATCTTGATTAATTTAAATCTTAATTTTAAACAAATCAAAAACTGGATCATCTAAAAAAACGGAGTGGGCTGGGGCGGAAGGATTCGAACCTGCGAATGCCGGTACCAAAAACCGGTGCCTTACCACTTGGCGACGCCCCAAAGTTCAATAAAGAAAGTAAGCCGGGTAGGGCCTTGGGCCCTCGAAGTCCCTGCATAACCTAGTTATGCTAGATAGGCTCAAAAATTTTATCAAAAAATTTAAATAAGGGTCTGCTACTTAAAGTTCTGACACGATTTTTTCAAATTTTTTTACAAAATTTCGGGCTTAGGAATAAATATAACACATTGATTAAAAAAAATCAATTTTATTAACTAAACATTCTTTCTAATTATTTAATAGAAAAGACATTGCACTGTATAGGAATTGAACCTATCTAACACCGATTATGAGTCGATTGCCTTATCCGCTCGGCCAACAGTGCTTAAAGTAAATATTTAAAATAAAAGGCCTTAGAATGACACAATTTTTTTGATTATATATTTCAATTTATGAAAGTTACATTAAATATGACCAAGTTGTTCAAAAAAACTATAAAGATAAAAATTTATCTATATAATGTCAAGTGATAAATTCTTAGCGTTCAAAAAAATATAGAAGCGAGGGCCAAAGGCCCTCTAGAGCTTTAGACCAAAGTCCGTAGAAGCCCTACACCGCAATGGGCCTACCCTAACGGTAAGAATTTATCACTTGAAATCATTTTTATAGAGGTCCTGAAATACCTTGTTTACGAATCATTAAGAAGTGCATCAACATAAATACTGCTGTTAATAAAGGTAACACAAAAGTGTGTAAACTATAAAAACGAGTTAATGTAGCCTGACCTACACCAACCCCACCACGTAGAATTCAACTAAGGAGTCCCCTATTACAGGAATTGCTTCAGGTACACCTGTTACAATTTTTACAGCCCAGTAACCAATTTGGTCCCATGGAAGAGAATACCCAGTTACACCAAATGAAACTGTACAAACAGCCATGATTACACCACTAATCCATGTAGATTCTCTTGGTTTTTTGAAACCACCCGTTAAGTAAACGCGGAATACATGTAAAACCATCATTAAAACCATCATACTAGCTGACCAACGGTGAATAGAACGAATTAACCAACCAAAATTAACCTCTGTCATAATATATTGCACAGAAGCAAACGCCTCGGCTACAGTTGGACGGTAATAGAAAGTCATAGCAAAACCAGTAGCTACTTGAATTAAAAAACAAGTAAAAGTAATACCACCAATACAATAAAAAATGTTAACATGAGGTGGTACATATTTACTTGAAATATCATCGGCAATTGATTGAATTTCTAAACGTTCTTCAAACCAGTCATAAACTTTACTCATGTTATTAAATCTCCTAAAAAATTGTAAGACCATTAAACTCAAAAAGGGTACTTAAGATTATATCTTAGAGTATCTAAATATCAAAAATTAAAATCTACATATAGAAATTTATAATTATAAATAAAAATTTTTCTAGAAACTATAGTTTCTTAAACTCTAAAAAAAAATAATTTTAAAGTTCGTTTTTTTAAGTTCAAAATATTTATCTAAAAAAACCTCTTTCTTTAGTTACAAATGGTAATAATCCCATAATTCTAGCACTCTTAATTGTTTTTGCAATATAACGTTGTTGTTTTGCTGTTAATTTAGTTTGTCTTCTCGGAAGGATTTTTCCTCCTAAACCAATATAACGTTGTAATAAGCCACAATGTTTATAATCAATAATACGACGATTATAAATAGCTTTTTCTGGTTTATCTTTTAAGATAATAATTAAAGATTTAGGTGGAGTAATTGGTTTAAAGGTTTTTGACGTTTCTTTTGATTTAATTGACGTTGTTTTTGTTTTTGCACACGAACTAGTATTGTGAAACAGATAAAACTTTACGCGGCGAAGTGTTGATGTTGTCGTTGATTTTTTAGAGCTATTATTACGCGAGTTTGTTGTTTTAAGACTTGAGTTTTTTACAAAAGAATCTCCAGATTTCTTTTGAAAAGTATTTTGACCTCGTGTTAAAGAACTAATTGCAGATTTCTCTTTTGAGAAATTAAGACTTGGAGTTGAAGTATTTTCGTTCATAAATATATTAAACAATTGTTTATTTTAAAGATTACTTTTAAGTTGAAATAAACAATTTTTAATTTAAATTAAATTTGCTCAAACTTGTTTATGAAATTTGATAAATTTACCTAAAATCTTGATCATTTATCTAAATCTCATAATTTTTTTTTAAAAAGCTACTTTAAAATATAGAAAACTTGAAAAAGTTTTAATAATTCATTATGTCCATTATTGGTTAAAGCAACATTTACATTTAGATATAAAATCTAATAAATTTTTGATTTTTCAGTGATGTTGAAGATAAAATTGATTTGAAAAGTTAAATAATAAATAAAAATTGTTTGAAAATTTTTGTTTTCAAACAATTTTTATTTATTACTTAATAGAAGCAGCTTTTGAAATTGCTTCGTTAATGTTACCAACTAGATAAAAAGCTTGTTCTGGAAGTTCGTCTAATTCACCAGCAAGAACTTTAGTAAATCCTTCAATAGTTTCTACTAAACTTACATATTTACCAGGAGATCCTGTGAAAACTTCAGCTACGAAAAATGGTTGGGATAAGAAACGTTCTACACTACGTGCACGGGATACGGTAATTCTATCTTCTTCGCAACTCATCCATACCCAGGATCGCGATGATATCCTGTAATTCTTTATAACGTTGCAGGTACGTTTTAACACGCTCAGCAGTGTTATAGTGCTTCACCTACAATCCAAGGTTGTAACATTGTAGAAGTAGAATCTAATGGGTCCACCGCTGGATAGATACCTAGAAGCTAATCCACGAGACAATACAGTTGTAGCATCTAAGTGAGCAAAGGTTGTTGCCGGAGCAGGATCCGTTAAGTCATCCGCAGGTACATATACAGCTTGTATAGAGGTAATAGAACCGTCTTTAGTAGAAGTAATACGCTCTTGTAACGAACCCATTTCTGTAGCCAAAGTTGGTTGGTATCCTACAGCTGAAGGCATACGGCCTAATAAAGCCGATACTTCCGCACCAGCTTGTACAAAACGGAAAATATTGTCAATAAAGAATAAAACGTCTTGTTTGTTTACATCTCTAAAGTATTCCGCCATTGTTAGTGCAGTTAAAGCAACACGCATACGTGCTCAGGTGGTTCGTTCATTTGACCTATACTAAAGCTACTTTCGATCAGCAAATTTTTTTACAATTACCCCTGATTTTTATTTCAGTGTAAAGGTCATTTCCTTCACGGTACGTTCACCAACACCAGCAAATACCGATACACCACCGTGAGCTTTTGCAATATTGTTGATTAATTCCATAATAAGTACAGTTTTTCCTACTCCAGCTCCACCGAATAATCCAATCTTACCTCCACGACGGTAAGGTGCTAATAAATCAACAACTTTAATACCTGTTTCGAAAATAGAAAGACGAGTGTCTAAATCAACAAAAGCTGGTGCTGTTCTGTGAATAGGAAGACTTGCTTCGTTTTTAACTGGACCTAGTTCGTCAACAGGTTCTCCTAAAACGTTAAAAATACGTCCTAAAGTTGCTTGACCTATGGTACACTTAAAGGTTTACCTGTATCTAAAACTTCCATACCACGCATTAAACCATCTGTAGGGTTCATAGCTACAGCACGTACACAATTATCTCCTAAAAGTTGTTGAACTTCACAAGTTACACTCATTTCTTGACCGGCTGCATTTTTTGAGCTAATTTTTAATGCATTATAAATATTTGGTACTTGTCCTTGGCCAAAAGCAATATCTACAACTGGTCCAATAATTTGTACAACACGTCCTAAGTTTTTAGTGTTTAAAGAATCGCTCATGTTTTTAAATGTTTTTAAAATTTTTTTTTAGACTTATTTTTTATTTTATTTCCTTAAGCTTTTTTCATTGAAAAAAGTAAAAAATATATGATCACTAAGATATAAAAAAATGACATTTGAAAATAGGCAGGAAAATTTTGTTTTGTTCTCAAACTTATAATCTCTTGCCCAAAAAATTTTTTATTGAGAATAAACCTTTGAGGGGCCAAAGGCCCCTATTGGAAAATTCAATTTAGAAAAAAAAATATATTGTTACCATTTTTAAAATTAACAAATCCTAAAAATAAATTTTATTTATTTTGAAAAAGTTTACAATAAAATAAAAGCTAAGGCCCTTTAATATAAACTATTATTTTTGAACATAGTTGATTCAAAACCACTTCAGTGTTGAGTTGCCTTTGACAAATTTACTGAGTTGCGTCACCAATACTTACTAATATTTTGAGCACGGAGGGATTCGAACCCCCGACTCTGTGGTTCGGAGGCACTGCTCTATCCAGCTGAGCTACAAGCCCTTCAATAGAAGAATTTTATACATATTAATCTTTTTTTTTTTTTTCGTCAATCCAATTAAAAATTGGTTTAAAAAATGAAATAAATTTAGAAGAAACAATATTCGTTTCAAGAATGTTGTTTCTTCTAAATTTATTTCAAAATTTTGTTTATTCAACGATATTTGTAACAATACCTGCACCTACTGTGCGGCCTCCTTCACGAATCGCAAAACGCATACCTTTTTCAATAGCGATTGGGTTAATTAATTGTACAGTCATATTAATTTGGTCACCCGGCATAGCCATTTTATTAGAATGCTCTTCTGCTACAGAAGAAGGATTCTTCATTGTGATGTGATTAAAAGAAGTAATTTTTCCTGTAACATCTGTTGTACGTGCAATAAACTGAGGTTGATAACCAACTAAAAACGCAGAATGACGTCCACCTTCTTCTTTCGTTAAGATATATACTTGAGCTTCAAACTTAGTATGTGGAGTGATTGTTCCTGGTTTTGCTAGTACCATACCACGTTCGATATCTTTTTTTTGAACACCACGTAAAAGAACACCTACGTTATCACCAGCCATAGTTTCATCTAAAGTTTTTTTGAACATTTCAAGACCTGTAACAACTGTGCTTTTTGTATCATTTAATCCAACGATTTCAACGTTTTCACCAACTTTTAATGTACCACGTTCTACACGACCTGTAGCTACTGTTCCACGGCCTGTAATTGATAAAACATCTTCAACAGCTAATAAGAAAGGCTTATCTGTTTGACGTTCAGGAATTGGAATGTATCATCCACATGATCCATTAATTGATAAATTTTATCTACCCATTCGTTGTCACCCGGTTTGATACTAGGATTTTCTACTAAAGCCTCTAATGCTAATAAAGCAGAACCTGTTACGATCGGAATTTCATCTCCAGGAAATTCGTATTTGACTAATATTTCACGAACTTCTAATTCTACTAATTCTAATAGTTCAGCATCATCTACTAGATCAACTTTATTTAAGAAAACAACGATATTTGGAACACCTACTTGTTTTGCTAAAAGGATATGCTCTTTAGTTTGAGGCATCGGTCCATCGGCACCTAAACAACTAAAATAGCTCCATCCATTTGAGCAGCTCCTGTAATCATGTTTTTAACATAGTCAGCATGGCCTGGACAATCTACGTGTGCATAATGCGATTTTCAATTTTATATTTATGCTCAATATGATTCTCTAGCCTCTTCGCTATTGCGTCGTATTGATCAAAGTCTTCATCATATTTTTTATAAAGATCATCCAATGCACTAGCGGCTAAAGCCATCGTAATTGCAACTGTTAAAGTTGTTTTACCATGGTCTACGTGTCCAATTGTTCCAATATTTACGTGTGGTTTTTTACGTTCAAATTTAGCGCGTGCCATTGTTTATTAATAAGTTTTTTATAGTTTCTTTATATGTTTAAGCCAATTTTCCAGGTATCTTTAATTTAAAATCATTATAGTGGTCGGGGAGACAGGATTCGAACCTGCGACATCCTGCTCCCAAAGCAGGCGCGCTACCGGGCTGCGCTACTCCCCGACTACAAGTCTATTTTACAAAATTTTTACCGATTTCTCAATAATTTATTTTAAACATTTTATTATTTGGGCTCTATAGACCCATAGGGCATCAAGTGAACCCGATGAACCTGGGCCGAAGCCCAACAAATCCATCCGAGGATGGAAACCTGTGTCTTCATTTCGAGTAAAATGTTTAAAAAGCCGAAATGGTGGAGCCTATCGGGATCGAACCGATGACCTGATGCTTGCAAAGCAACCGCTCTCCCAGCTGAGCTAAGGCCCCTCATTTTTTCTTAACCTAATAATTATAAATAAAAAAAAAATATTTACAACTCAAACTTGCATAATTTAAATCATTTGCATTCCTTTTTTAACAAATACAATTGGGAGGCTATTGGGGGTTTTGCGCATAACAAAGTTATGCAGCCCACAGCTTCGGTCCTGTTAGCCTAGAGGGGCCTTTGTCCCCCTAAGGCTTGAGAAGCCCTCGGGCCCTGAAATGTTCAAAACATCTGCCATCGCCTTTGCGGTCATCACAAGTGGACAGACTATAACTAATGAGGTTAACCGCCAATAACAATGCTACGCAAATATTTAAATTAAATAATACAATTATTTACTATAAACAAACAGAAATCTTTAATTTAAATGTATATTTCTTATCAAAGAATAATCATTTAAATTAAAGATTTCTGTTTAAAAAATTATGCAGATTCATTTGATGCAGTTTTAACGTATAAAATTAAAAGGAACGAAGTAGGGATAATAATGAATAAAGCAGTTGCTGTTAAACCAAGAATGTTAACTTCCATGAAAAATGTTTAAAGTTAAAAATCGATAAAATCTCACTAAACAATATTATTGAAATAACAAATTTTTAAACTGTTTAAGGTTAAAAATCACTAAAATTTGAATTTAATGAAAAAAATTTTTTGTTTTTATTTTAGATCTTAATAATCTGTTTTGCATCTTTTGGAACACAAAATGCAAATAATTTAGAAAAATTTCAGTTTAAACTGAACCTAAAAGGTTAAAAATAAATAAAAAACTCGAGTATTGAAGAATTATTCTTTACTTATGACAATAATAAAATACAAAATCAGATTCATATTAAATTAAACTTTTTAACTTTATGTTTAATATGAATCTGATGAACTTTTGATAAAACAAAGTAATTTGTTATTTGCTTCTTAGATTACTAAACATAGTTAAAATAAAAGAAACTTAGTTGAACCAAAGTTTTAAATTTGAATTACTAACTTTTTAAATAACGAACGAGTTCACAATTCCTACAGTGAAAACAAGAAGAAACAAAGACTTAAACCTGAAAAAACAATTCCTTTATTGTCAGTCCAACCATTAGCTGTTGTAATAACTAATGTAATCTACTACTAAAGCAACTTTAATTCCGTTCAGGCGATAATTCAATTTGAAGAATTGATGTCATAGAATTAAAATAGAAATTTTCTTGCTTGCAGAGAAAAATTTTTTAGGAAAATGCAGAAACTTTAAACAAAGAAGTTTTTTTAAAATGGTCATCTTACTCAAATAACCATATTATTTAGATAAAAAGACACTTTGCGGATGATGAATTACCCCCCACAGCCCTAACTAAGCCCATGCATAACTTGTTATGCAGCACGTTGACTATAAATCTTTTAACATTTATCGCCAAGCCCCTGCATAACAACGTTATGCAGTGGCGAAGATCCGTTTAATCATTAAAAATGGTCTTAATTTTTGTAGAAACGGAAAAGTGACACTGCAGCTTCTGTATGCTCGGGCCACATTTTAAATATTAAAGATTTAAAATTCCTAATAAAAATAATCAAATAAAATAAAAATACTCGTAAATTTTTTTGTACTAAAAAATTTTTCAAAGATTTTTCATTGGATTTGATTTTTTCCAACTTAAATTGGAACTTTATGGCTAAATGAATGTAAAAAAATGCATGCAAAGTGAAACGAATTATGTTGTTAAGATCAAATCACAGAAAAATGTGATCAAATTTTGATTCGCGGAACGTTTCACACCCGGGCCTTCGGCGACGAAACTCAGAATTTGGTTGATTACAATCGTGAAAAGAATCAAAGATTTTAGCAAAGATGAACAATTTGTCGAAAGAATCAGCTACTTTTGCGGGAGATCATTGGATCGAAGATCCAACGGGAAATATCCGGCGAGGGGCTTTGCCGATGCCTGTTAAGCCTAGAGACCCTACGGATTTATGGCCCAGACTTGCAGAACCTAGTGTAAACTAGGTTGTATAGAATTTTTATCAAAATTTTTTCATGATTATTAAACATTCTCGCTAACGAAGCAATAGTAGTTTTTATTCCTTATTGTTGAATCCAAAATCGCTATGAAGGCCTTCCTCTAGTAAATTACCATCTAAATAATAATTCCAGACTACAACAAAACCAAAAGAAGCAATAATGGCTGGTTTTTTCCCTTGCCAGTTTTTTGCAACTCGACGTATGTAAATAAATTGCAAAAACAAACCATGTTAACAAGGCCCAAGTTTCTTTTGGATTCCAACTCCGTACGACCCCCAACTTCATTTGCCCAAACAGCACCCGATAAAATACCAATTGTCAATAAAGGAAAATCGATTCCTAACATTCGATAACTTAAATTATCTAAAACTTGTGCCAAGTGAATTTTAGAATTTGGAAGATTCAAAATCATAGTCATTGTTTTTTCGTTTTTTACTGATCTCTCATAATTTTTTGAAGAAATAGAGAAAGTTAAAATGAGAAAACTAATTGCTAATAACGATCCAAACATTAACGCAGCATAACTTAAAATCATTACTGTAACATGCATCATTAACCAATTTGATTGAAGAGCTGGAACTAAAGCTGATGAATGTTGCATTTCTAGGGGTAAACTAAAATTTGCAAAGGCATTTATAAAAAAAGCAGTTGGTGAAGTATTGCCCCTAACAACGTATCTGATGTCATTTTATCTAAAACTAAATGAAATAACGTTAACGACCAAGATAAAAACATTAAAGATTCATAAAGATTGCTTAACGGAAAATGCCCAGATTCAAACCAACGTAAAGTTAATAAAATTAAAAGAGATAGATTAGCACTTATAATTCCTAAACGCCCTAGTTTAAATTGACGAGCATGTTGAGCTTTTTCTTCCGATGCTAACGAACTAGTATTTAACTGAGATGTACTTTTTAACGTATTTCGACTTTCGTAAGGGAGTTTTAAAAATTATATCACTATTGCTCAAAGTTGTTGATAAATTTTCGGTCAAATTTGAAAAACTTGGTTTAATTTATCATTAGATAAAACAATAGGAATTCTAGTTGAAATACTTTTATAGCATTTCGGAAGCTTGCAGGGCTTTAGCCCTCTAGGGCTTCGAGAAGCCCTCGGGGTTTCCCTAGGTTCCTCGCCTGGGGGCGCGGGTTCCCCACGGGCCTAGGGCTTGGTAAACCTTCGCTGTCGTCCCCAGGCCCTATGGGCCTCCCGATTTGAAGATTTAATAACAATCCCGCTAGTTTCAACCCAATAAGTAATCATAGAAAGCAATAAAGCGACAAATGAAAAATTAGATAGAAATGTTTCTAGTTTTTCATGGATAAAAGGTAAATCATATAAACATTTTAAATAAGATCCTCTCTTAATTTTCGTTTTTGAACTTTAACTATGTCGTGAGTTTTAACAAAAAAAAGAAATTGAAAAAATTCTTGCATGCATGCGCTCAAGATTAAAAGTATTCTAAACCTATTATTTATTTCTCCAAGTATTTTTGTTTTGAAACGAAATGATTTCCATTATAAAATAAATGACTTTTTATATTTTGAAGATTAACTCTATCTTTTATTTTTACAAAAAAGAGTTGAGAAAATAATAAATAGGATAATTGTAAGTCGATTTTTTTTTAGTAAAAAAGAACAAAATCGAAATTTTTTTAATTTTTAAATAGAAAAATTTCTTAAAAATTTCGATTTTGTTCTTAAAAAAACAATACACAAAACTTTTTTATTGATTAAGTTAAAGTTTCACTTGGTTTATCCAAATTTACCAGAAGTTGAAGCAATTAAGAAGGCTGCATATGTAAATACGTAACCAACAGAAAAGTGTGCTAAACCTACTAAACGAGCTTGAACAATAGATAATGCTACCGGTTTATCTTTCCAAGCAACTAAATTTGCTAAAGGAGTTTTTTCGTGAGCCCAAACAAGAGTTTCAATTAATTCTTGCCAATAACCACGCCATGAAATTAAGAACATGAAACCTGTAGCATAAATTAAGTGCCCAAATAAGAAAATCCATGCGTAAACAGATAAACTATTCATACCGAACGGGTTATAACCGTTAATTAATTGTGAAGAATTTAACCATATGTAGTCACGTAACCAACCCATTAAATAAGTTGATGATTCATCGAATTGAGAAACGTTACCTTGCCATAAAGTTAAGTGTTTCCAGTGCCAATAAAAAGTTACCCAACCAATAGTATTTAACATCCAGAAAACAGCTAAATAGAAGGCATCATAAGCCGAAATATCACAAGTTCCGCCACGACCTGGACCATCACATGGAAAACTATAACCAAAATCTTTTTTATCTGGCATTAATTTAGATCCACGTGCATCTAATGCACCTTTCACCAAAATTAATGTTGTTGTGTGTAAACCTAAAGCAATAGCATGGTGAACAAGGAAGTCACCAGGTCCAATTGCTAAAGAACAATGAATTTTGATTGTTATTAATTGCATCTAACCAACCTGGTAACCATAAAGCTTGCCCTGAGCAGCTGCAGAACTACTGATGAAGATAATAAGAAATCAAAACCGTATAGAGCTTTACCATGAGCTGCTTGAATCCATTGTGCAAATACTGGTTCGATTAAAATTTGTTTTTCAGGAGTACCAAAAGCTAACATTACGTCGTTATGTACATAAAGACCTAAAGTATGGAAGCCTAAGAATAATGAAACCCAGCTTAAATGAGAAATAATTGCCTCTTTATGGTCTAACATACTTGCTAAAACATTTCCTTTATTTTGCTCTGGGTCATAATCACGGATACAGAAAATAGCACCGTGAGCAAAAGCACCACACATAATGAAACCAGCAATATATTGGTGATGTGTATAAAGAGCTGCTTGTGTAGTAAAATCATTTGCTAAGAATGCGTAAGGTGGTAAAGCATACATATGTTGTGCAACTAAAGAACAAATAGTTCCAACAGATGCTAAAGCTAAACCTAATTGGAAATGTAAAGAATTGTTTACTGTATCAAATAACCCTTTATGACCAGAACCTAGACGTCCACTTGGAGCAGTTGTGCTTCTAAAATAGCTTGAATACGATGACCAATCCCAAAATTTGTACGGTACATATGTCCTGCTATAATGAAGATTACAGCAATTGCTAAATGGTGGTGAGCAATATCCGTTAACCATAAACTTTGTGTTTGTGGGTGGAATCCTCCTAAGAATGTTAAAATAGCTTCACCTGAACCATCAGATGTAGCAAAAACGTGACTTGCTGTATCTGGATTTTGCGCATAAGCTGCCCAATTTCCTGTCCAGAATGGAGTTAAACCTTGAGGGTGAGGTAATTGAGTTAAAAAATTATCCCAACCAACGTGTTTTCCACGTGATTCTGGAATTGCAACGTGAACTAAGTGTCCTGTCCAAGCTAATGAACTTACACCAAATAAACCAGATAAGGTGGTGGTTTAAACGTGATTCAGCATCTTTAAACCATGATAAAGACGGTTGGAAACTAGGTTGTAAGTGTAACCATCCTGCGAATAAGAATAATGCTGAAACAAGTCCTAAAAAAACTGACGATACATACAATCTTGATATGTACTTAATCCAATTGTATACCACCATTGTAAACTCCAGAAGTGGAAATATTTACAGGACCAGTCGCACCACCTCTTGTGAAAGCTTCGATTGCTGGTTGACCAAAATGTGGATCCCAAATAGCATGTGCAATTGGACGTACATGAATAGGGTCTGCAACCCATGACTCAAAATTCCCTTGCCATGCAACATGGAAAAGATTTCCTGAAGTCCATAAGAAAATAATAGCTAATTGTCCAAAGTGAGACGCAAAAATCTTTTGATAAAGATTTTCTTCTGTCATACCATCATGACTTTCAAAGTCATGAGCTACAGCTAAACCGAACCAAATTCGGCGCGTTGTAGGGTCTTGTGCTAAACCTTGGCTAAATTTAGGAAACAACTTTGTTGCCATAGTTTTTCTCACTCCTAATTTACTCCAAATAAGCAAAGCGAACTTTGCATTTTATATAAATTTTTAATATAAATTTCTCAAAACTTATAAATTTATCTTAATTTTTTAGTAAGATTTTTATTAACTAAAAAACAAGTTAACGTTTTTTCAACTTTTGAGTTAGAAAAGTTGAAAATAAACTTTTAAATAAATAAATATTTTTACATTTTAACCTAAAATTTGAAATTTTTAAATAAATGAAAATATCAAATACTTTAGAGATTTAAAAATAAAATATAAGTACTACGTACTTATGCGAGTAAAAAGAAACATAAAATTTTTTTATGTTCATACATTATAATATAGGTTAATTAATTTTTTTTCAATACACAAAATAAAAGTTTTTAAAATTATGAATGTAACTTTACTTTAAAAATTTGATTTATATTGTTTTATTTATTTAGTTTTTCGACTATTCCTTCGGCTCTCAGTTATGGTTCCAGACACCGCAAGACCTGTATGAAATCTACGATACCCGCTCGGGCAATAAAATAGCCTGGGACCAATGGGTCCGCGAATACATTTGCCTATTAAAAAAATGGGCGCAGGATATGCAGGACATCTGAAATGCCTGCCGGCAGCTAAATGCCTTTCTCCGCGAAACGTACCAAAAGTCAGTTTGAATCATAAAAGAATTATTTTTAACTTCTTTACTAAACAATTTTTCCTGTAGGCAAATTCAACGTACTAAAAAAAGCTTTGGTTTATCAAAAAAAGCTTTAGATCAACTGGGCTTAGCCTTTTCGATATTAGCTCATTTAATGTTTAAAAATGTCTCTAGTCAAATATCCTGGTTACTTTGTGGCAAACTTTTATTGAAATCTTAGATTTATATAAAATTTGTTTTAGATCAAATGTCCAAACAGCAAAGCACAAATTAACAATAAGGCTTCTAGGGGCCTTTGGCCCCTCGTATACACAATGAAAAATCATCATAAGTTGATGCGTAAAAACATTGAATAGAAACAATGAAAATTACGTTAAGTCTTTTATTCTAAGTTGAAATTTTTGAATTCACAAATCCTTTTGGAAACAATTTTTTGTTTATTTATTTTTGTTTTTAAGTTTTAACTTAAACTCTCTTGTTATTTAAAAGGTAAATTTAAATATTTTAACTTAGGCTTAGATTTTTTTCAAAAAAAGTTTTTCACGATTCAAAAAATGTAGACTTTTCACTTAACTGAGTGTTTATAAATTTAAACGTTTATATTTTCAAATCATACTTAAAAATATTTTTTTGAAACGCCAGGTCAAACGAAAAATTTTTAAACATAGCGCTTTTGAAAAAACCTCTATTTAACCATTGTTTAGCCATATTTTTCATTAATTTAAAATTTTTTTCTTTTAAAAATTCTTTTTTAGACTAGTTTTTAAAAAGAAAAAAACTAGTCAGCGAAACAAGTAGGACTATGAGCTTTCAACTAATTATCTTACTAAATACAAAGATCCAAACAGATAAGTCTGTATTTCTAGAATTCCAGGGGCTTGCCAGCGCGGGAATATAATCGGCGACCTTGCCCCGTCCGCAAAGGGTCAGCAACTCCTCATAACTACGTTATGTATTCAGAAAATTTTAAACGATAGCATTGAACTCTTAAATTCTAGTTCTGAAAATATTTTCAGAGAAATTTCAAAAAATTATTTTAAAAATAGTTAAGAAATTTGAGCTCAGCTTTACACGATGATTAAATAGGTTTCAACCGCTTGAAGAGTTCTCTATATGTAGACATTAACCAGATTAATGTTATTAAACGAAAATTGAACAAGATTTTTAAAAATCTTAAGTACACTTTTTATCCAAGTATGAGATTGTAGTTATCTTATTTATTAACTGAGATTCGACACTTTTTCTTACGTTTTTTGTTTATTGTTGCTGATTAAAGTAAGCCTTAATTTTGATCTTTGAATCAATTAATTGTTAAAGGACCGGAATCAAAAATTCCCAAGATCGAAAACTCGAACAAGGTCTAACATAAGAAGTTCAAAGATTGGAAAAAAGTTACCTAAAAGCTCGTTAGATCAATTCTAGACTGATGCAAAAAATGAAAAAAAGACGTTTTAAATTATGACAAAATGTTTCTTTCTTTTCCTTTGTCCATTAATAAAAACATTGAGTGCTAGCTCAGAAAAACTTTTCAATTTATTAAAATAAATAATAACTCTAGAATCATATTAACAAAAAATAAAAAATTGACAAAAAAATAAAAATAAAATAATATTTATTATTAAAAAAATTTTTCAACAGCCCCCATCGTCTAGAGGCCTAGGACATCTCCCTTTCACGGAGCAAACGGGGTTCGAATCCCCGTGGGGAACGCCACTACACCAGACAACGCCCGCGCAAGCGGGCGTTGTCGCATTGCAGCCCCCATCTCGAGTCGGGCCCCATCGGGCTCGCTGGAGATGCACGATCGGAGACAAACGCTGGTGCTTCCGCACGGCAATCCGACCGAAGATTCCCGACGCCGCATTGGATCGTCGATCCAAAGGCCTCCATTTTGTAAAAGTTAAATACTTTCAGTCTTAAATTCATTTAATATTTAGTCCATTTATTAATTATGAAGTAATTTAAAAAAATTCATTAATATGTCAAGATACGTAGGACGGCGTTTAAGAATTCTTCGTCGCATCGGAAAACTACGAGGACGTACAAGAAAAAAACCTTTTAGAAGAGTCGTTCGAGGTCGTGGAAGATTAGAAGGAAAAGTTATTCCGCCTGGACAACACGGTTTGACTAAATTGTTCAAAACTCGTCCTTTTGATTCTTCAGAATCTGATTATTTAATTCGTCTAAAATTAAACAAAGATTACGTTATAATTACGGAATTACTGAAAAACAATTAATTAAATATGTTTAAAGCTAAAAGAACAAAAGATTCTACAGGTCAAGTGTTACTTCAATTATTAGAAATGCGCTTAGATAACATTGTTTTCCGTTTAAACATGGCGCCAACAATCGTAGCAGCACGTCAATTAATTAGCCATGGTCATATTCAAGTTAATAACAAAAAAGTAAACATTCCAAGTTATATGTGTAAACCCATAGACGTTATTTCTGTTTCGATGAAACAGACTTCGTTAAAATTAGTTAATAAAAATTTACAAGAATATTCTGAAAAAATGCTTTTTATAAAAAACGTTTAGAAAAAACTCTAGCCTTTATTCTTTTTAAATTAGAATTAGCTACAACAATAACTACTGCATTAGAACTAATTAATTCTGGTAAAGTTCAAGTAAACAATAGAAAAATTAAAGTGCCAAATTATATTTGTAATTCAAAAGATACTATTTCTGTTTTAACAGAAAAAGGCAGTTCACCACGTAAAATTAAATTAACAGATTATTTACGTACAGTCTAACAGAATGATTAAAGTCAATAAAAATTGAAAATAGATAAAGGTAAAAAATATTTTTATCCATTTTTAGTTTTTATTGAAATTTTTAAAAGTTTCACTGAGTTAAGAACAAGTGTTAAAACTTTAAAAATAATTTACCTCTTTAAGAATTTAAAAAATCAAATTAAATTCATTATTATAGACAAAAAAGTTAATTTATGTTATTTTTTTATCTAAAATAATTTTTTTATAAAAGCCTTCGTGATGGAACTGGTAGACATCCTGGTTTTAGGAACCAGTGCACCCTGTGCGTGTCGGTTCGAATCCGACCGAAGGCAAGCTTCAAAAAAAAGATTTTCTATTTTTTGAAAAAATTGGTTTTTTTATTATATTAAAAAATAGATTACATTTATCTTAAAAACTTTAACAAAGTCGATTTTTAAATGTAAAAACTCAAAAACAATTAAACAATTATGCCAATTGGAGTTCCTCGTATTATTTATTGTTGGGGAGAAGAATTACCAGCTCAATGGACTGATATCTATAATTTCATTTTTAGACGTCGTATGGTCTTTTTAATGCAATATTTAGATGATGAGTTATGTAATCAAATTTGTGGTTTATTAATCAATATTCATATGGAAGATAGATCAAAAGAATTAGAAAAAAAAGAAATGGAAAATAGTGGACTTTTTAAAAATCAAAGCGTACAAAGAAACCCTAATCGTAGTGCAACCTCTCCGGACATAAATGCTTTTTCTGAGAATTCAGGTTCTTTTGGTATGAAAAAAGAAAAATCAATTGAGGATTTAATGATTTCAGAAGAAGATTTAGGAATTGATGAAAATCATACTTTAGAAAGACGAACTTTACAAAAAATTTCTTTAGAGTGGTTAAACTGGAATTCTCAGTTTTTTGATTATTCTGAGGAACCTTATTTATTTTATTTAGCAGAATTATTATAAGGACGTAACAGGTGAAAAAGGGAATTTAGGTTATTCTTTTCATTTAAATGGTAAACTTCTGCGGGGGCTGAGTTCGCCAAGCAACATCTAATTTTAACTCGAATACTCAATTGAGTCGATTTATGACATTATTTAAACAATTATCAAATTCAAACTCTAACACTTTTAAAAATACCAAGTCACCTAATTCACTAAATCATTTTAACGTTTATTCTCCTTTTCGTTTTTTACAAAATTTAGCTGCTGAGGATAATAATTTATTATCAACTCCAGATTCTTTATTTTTAAATCAAAATACTCGAACAAATTTAGCTAAAAAATTAAAACAATTACAAAACGAAAAAAATCAAAAAAAAAACAATGTTTCAAATCTTATTTCAGATGTAGCTCAAAAAAATTTATTATCTAAACTTGAAAGTAGAGAAAATGAATGGCAATCTTCTGCCAAAGCTTTAGTTCAAAGAGAGTTACGTAAAAATTATACTCAAGATTATTCACTGTCTAATTTAAAGAATCAAAAAACGAAATCTCAAGAATATTTAAATTTAGGAACAACAGACGATGCTTCTTACTTAGAATATCGTGATTACTATAGAAAACAAACAGAACGCACGCTTCAAGATGCAGAATCGAAAAAAGTTTTTATGATTATTAATTCATTTGGAGGGTCTGTTAGGAAATGGAATTACTGTTCATGATGCATTACAATTTATCAAAGCAGGTTCTATGACTTTAGCATTAGGAGCTGCTGCTTCCGCGGCTTCACCCGCTTTAGCTGGTGGAACAATTGGAGAACGTTATGTTACTGAAGGTTGTCATGTTATGATGCACCAACCTGAAAGCGGACTTTCCGGGCAAGCATCTGACATTTGGATTGATAGTCAAGAAATTTTGAAAATTCGATTAGATGTTGCTGAAATCTACTCACTTTCAACATACCGACCACGTCATAAAATCTTACGTGATTTAGATCGTGATTTTTATTTAATGCAACTGAAACAATTTATTATGGTTTAGCAGATGAAATCGCGACTAATGAAACACTACATGAAATTATCGAAATGACTAGCAAAGTGTGGGATTATCATGATGCTCAACAACAAAAACTTTTAGAAACTCGAGAGAGTTTAAATTCTGGGGTAGATACACAAACCAAAATTAATTTGTATTTAACAAGTATTTATACATGAAAGCCAAATATTCAAACTTAAAAAAGATTTTCTTCGAAGCATATATATAATTCGAAGAAGATCTTTTTTAAGTTTGAATGTTTGCATAACAACGTGATACATTCGATGAATTGAAGTAAACTTGTTTTGTTGAGTTTGACAAGTTGATAGTTATCAAAATTACCACCTTCTGGATACCTTTCCAAATTAATTTCGTTTTCAAATGGTTTAGATCTGTTTTTTTGAAGTTAGTTTTAGTGATAACAATAAATATTACAACGATTTTTTTCAAAAAAGAAAATTACTTTTTTGTCTTTCTTCAATGCCTTGAAAATACAAAAAGATACCAGTTTAAAGGCTAGCTGGGCAGTATTTGACTGATTTGCTTCTTTAAGAGCTAGGTTGAAACCATACTTTTCGTTAGCCTTTCAGTTATGAATAAGAGGTTTTTCTGAGAAAAGTTAAAAAAATCTTAAGTTAGATCTGTAACATTCTCATTTTTTGTAATATTTATAATATGAAGAACCTTCACCCTTTTGCATTAAAAATTTTTGTGATGCATTGGGATATAGATTGAAAATAGAAGGTTTTTTCTGTATTTTCATCTGAATTCTCATTCCTCTATCTCAGAATCCATTGATCAATGTTAAAACTTATGAAATCATAAAGATTTAAAATTGTTCTTTTAAATTTTAATATTTTTTTCGGGCACCAACTTTGCATCAATATTGAAAGGCGATGTCTTCCACCAGGGCCGCCGCGGCGCCTGTTCCGCCTAGCTCTTCGGGAGCTTCGGTATGGATCAGTGCTATTTGCCTTGACGTTTCTTTATAATCTATAAAAGCGGTATAGCCGTTATATTCCAGTTCATAGCGGTGTTCCTGCTCTTTTTATGTAGCGGGATGTTTTCAAATATTGCTTTCATCTTTTTTTTTTGAAGATTGATGGTTAATATTTGATCGGTTTTAATACTTCCAGAGTAGCTCTAAACTTGCCTGTGTTATAATCTTCATGCGACAGCCAAATGCCGTCCATTCCGGGGCGCCGGTGCGATCGAATGCCCCTCGGAAACCGAGGGGCTTTGGCCCTTAGAGGCCCCGGAGGGAAACCCAGAAGGCTTCTCGACGCTTAGAGGCCAATTCGCCTAGTATGTTAAATAATATTTTTTGCATGTTTTACGATATTGAGGAATTTCTCAGGTTTAAAGTCTTACTTAAATATTTGAGCTGAATTTTCTTTAACAAGAATTGGGCAAGAATCGTACAATATTTCTGGTTTTAAAGAAATAATGGAAATATAGCAAATATATAAGCTAGCGTTGTTTGTCAACTAAAATAAAACTAACCTTAAGGCTGATATCGTCCGAAGTGATAAAGTTTTGAAAATCCTTTATATTTTAAAAGCCGTAGATGATAAAAAACACTTTAAAACGATATAACGATTAAATTAAATAATTCTTGTTTTTTTAACAAGAACATAAACTTTAACAGGTTTACGTCTTTTTATTTTTCAAAATTATTTGTATTAGCGGATGACGCGATTCGAACGCGCGACATTGGACTTGGAAGGACCACGCTCTACCAACTGAGCTACATCCGCTTATAATCTTAATTATAAGCATTTTTAAAGAAAAAACAAAACTTAAAAGAGTGTTTGATTATTTTTACTAAAAAATTTTAATAAAAAAAAAGAATACTTAAAAATGAATAAGTAATGACTATTAAGTTGCATTCCTGAAAAAGAACATTTGAAATTTTTAAAGAAAAAAGTTTAAAAATCTAAACTGAGATTAAAACTTTATCCTATGTGAATATATTTGATTCAAAAATAGTTTTTTCTAAAAAAAAAGTAGAATTAATGTTGTTAACAAATAAGTATTTAGCTGTAATAACAACATTAATTCTACATAAATGATTTTAACTAAAAATTACCAACTAGCTTTTCTTACTCCAGGTAAAAGACCTTCATGTGCCATTTCACGAAAACATGTCTAGATAGACCAAAATCTCTAAAATAACCTTGAGGTCTTCCTGTTACTAAACAACGATTATGCAGTCGAACTGGAGAACTATTTTTTGGCAATTGTTGTAATTTACAATGTAAATCTAATTTTTCTTTTAAAGAAAATGCTTGCTTAATTTGTTCTTTTAAAATAGAACGTTTTTTTGCATATTTCATTACTAAACGTTGACGTTTCAATTCACGTTGAATCATTGCTTGATTTGCCATAATGACGAAGTCTTTTTTTCAATTTTTATCATTCTAAAAGGTCTGGAAAATTTTATAAGTTTATAACTTATTGCAAACTTTTGACCTCTTTCTTTCATCAATTTTTCAAAAACAAAACTTATTTAACTAAAAATTTCAGATTGATGAAATGGCTAAATTAACGACGTTTTGCTTTTTTATCAGCTTTTACGTGACCTTTAAAAGTGCGTGTTGGTGCAAATTCTCCTAATTTGTGACCTACCATTTGATCTGTCACAAAAACAGGAATAAATTCTTTTCCATTGTATGTAGAAATAGTATGGCCAATCATAATGGGTAAAATTGTAGATGATCTCGACCAAGTAGTAAGCACTTTTTTTTGTCCTTGAGCATTTAATTTTTCAATTTTCTTAAGTAAATGATCTGCAACAAATGGACCTTTTTTAATTGAACGTGGCATTTTTTTTGTATTAAATTTTAGAGTTTTGAATTCTTTAAAAAAAAGAACAAACTTCTTTTACTAAAAGTAAAAAAAGTTTTTAGCTTTTAAAAATCTTTTTATTTGGATTTTTATCAATTTTGCCGAAACAACATTTCTCGACAAAATAAACTACGACATGAATTTTTTTTAGAATTTGTCGAAAAATTTAAAAATTTTTCGAATAACTCTAAAAAAATAAATCTAGTAAAATACTTTTGTAAAACAGTTGAAGTTTAAAATTTTTGAGCGTTATTCAAAAAATTAAGAATTTTTGTTCATTCTTTTCAACTTTAACCATAACTAATTTCTGATGAAAAAGTTGTTTGACTTGTTTGGCCTGCGAACCAGGGCTTCGATCGGCAGGGACCTTTGGTTAAATCCGTTGTTCTCTAGGGCTTTTGGAAGCCCTATAGCCAAGAAGCCCTAGTCAAAAACTAGAAAAAAATCCATAAACTCTATCTAAAAACTTTTATTTTCTTTTACCTAAAATAAGATTCGAACTGTATTTTTTTGGTTTTCTTGTTAATTGACCAAGCGCTGGACTGCCCCAAGGAGTTACAGGTTGAACGTCCAATTGGTGATTTACCTTCACCCCCACCATGTGGGTGATCATTTGGATTCATTACAGAACCTCGAACTGTTGGTCGTTACCTATCCAACGATTACGGCCTGCTTTCCAATTGGAAAATATAAGCTTCATTATTCTGCTAGCTTGTCCAATAGTTGCCCAACAATTTTTTGAAATTAGTCGAATTTCTTTTGAAGGTAAACGTAACGTTACAAAATTCCCTTCTTTTGCTAAAATCTCAAGACTTGATCCAGCTGAACGAGCTAATTGACCTCCTGAGCCTGGTTGAAACTCAACATTATGTACTTGAGCCCCTAGTGAATATTACGCAGAGGTAAAGCATTTCCAACTAATATAGGTGCATGAATATCTGAAAAATTGTATCACCGACTTGTAAACCTCGTGTTGTAAAATATATCGTTTTATCTCCATCTTCATAACGTACTAAAGCAATTCTTGAATTACGGTTTGGATCGTATTCAATACTTAATAACTTTTGCAGGCATACCAATTTTATCACGGCGAAAATCGATTTCACGATAAAGACGTTTATGCCCTCCACCTTTGTGACGACATGTAATAACACCACGATGTTACGACCTTTAGAACGATGGTTATTGGAAGTAAGTGATTTATCCGGTTTTGTATGTGTAATTTCGCTGAAATCTGAAACTGAACGATTTCGTGTACTTGGAGTAAAAGCTTTAAGAAAACGAATTCCCATAATTAAAAATTATTTTGAATAATTAACTTTTCAAATAAAGGTTGAAACAGAATAAAGATACAAACCTATTTGATATAGTTTGAATTTAAACTATTGTTTGGTTTTAAAAAACGTTTATTTTTTGTTTTAAAAAGTTTCTTTGAATAAAATCAATGAAATAGTAAGCTAGAGTTTTGTTGGTCTCTAGCAAGAGTTTTAGTTATGGAAACTTAAAAGGTTTTTAAAGCCTTTTTAAGGTTTCTCAAAATAAAAAATTGATTCTAACTATCAAAATAGGGAATAAAAAATTAACTTAAATTTTTGATTTTTGACAAATTTAAAAGTTTATGAAATCAATATATTTTTTAGAATTAAAACTACATCTAAATTTTTTCGACATTTTTTCAAATTTAAAAAGAATTTTTAGTTTTCAATTTTTTGTTGGTTAAATGAATTGATTGTCCTTCTTTTAGAGTAACATTACTCTTTTAGAACGAGCTCGGTAACCCATTTTCATGCCAACACGGACTTGTTTACGGGAGGTCGATGTGTATTAATTGCAATAATATTAACTCCAAATAATTTTTCAAAAAGTTGTTTAATTTGTGGTTTTGTTAACTTTAAAGAAACATCAAAAGTATATTGACGATTTTTAAACATAGCTAAATATGTTTTTTCAGTAATAACTGGATATTTAATTAAATCTAAATTCATTTCTACTGGCGACCAATGTAAATTCATTACAGAACGCCATTTTGTTAAATTTGAGTTAGTTTCTGTCATTATTAAATGTAGGGGAATTTTTTTAATTTTTATCTATCAAAATCACTGTTCCAGGAATGTTTGAGACTCCTTATTAGTTTAATTTTAAAAAGCTATTTCTCAATATTTTTTAAGTGATCTTTTATTAGATATTGAAAAAATTGAATATCTGAAGATGGGCAAAATACTATAATAAAAAGACTTTTCGGGGGCTACCTGGCCTTCGATCCGAGCTCATTGCCGGTCCCGCTCGCACCACGTTTGCACGGTACTTGCAGCAGCCCTTTCGATTAAAGATTGGCATAAGAAATGAAATTTGTTTTTCAAAATTAGTAATCGTTTTATTATCTGTAAATATCAATGTTTAATTTTGTTTTTTAATTAAGAAAAACATATAAATTACGTTAAATAGTTTTAAGAATGAGTGCCTATTTTAACTTTAGGCTAATCCTGATGTTAATTATTACCTATTTCTAAATTAATCTGAGAAGGTAATACAAAACTAATAGAAAATACCCGCTATGAAATAAAAATGTAGACTCAGAATTCACTTAAATTTCATTTTCTATAAAAATATGTTTCTAGTATTTCTTGTCCAAAAAGAAATATTTAATCAATAATTGTCAATTATACTGTTTTAATTTTAAAATGAAATAAAAATTTTTTGATTTTCAGTTCAGAAACAAATATCAAACTTGTATCTTTTAGTCTTTTCAATTGAAAATTAATTAGTTAAAAAAAATGAATGATGTTTAATGTTAAAAATTAAATAAAACATCGCAGTCGTTTTTATTAAAGACTTTTTATTTCAATCTTTTATAAAAGCTAAAAGTTGAGCTTAGCTTTTAGTTTTTAATTTTTATAAAAACAAAATTACACGGGAAAAACTTGGTACTGCCATAAAATTATAAGTTTTTAGTTTCAAGAATTTTTTTTTAATCTTAAATTGCTATTAACTGAATTAATTTTCTTTTCCGTTACTAATACGGACCTCACTGGCAGTTAATTCCTAAATTTTTGCCAGGAACCAGAATTGAACTGGTGACACAAGGATTTTCAATCCTCTGCTCTACCACTGAGCTACCCCGGCTATTTCGTAAATAAGTCAAAATTAAATATAGCAAAACTACCTTTACTTATCATACAAAATCTTATCATCTTAATAAACTATTTTTCCATTTTTACAATAAAGAATAGATTCTTTAAAAACTTCAAAACTTTTTAAAGAATCTACTCTTTATTGTAAATAAAGAGTACCCCCAGGGGATTCGAACCCCGGTCGCTACCGTGAAAGGGTAATGTCCTAGGCCTCTAGACGATGGGGACGCAGTAGAACCTGGTTTTCCGCTTCCGCAGGCCCGTTGCGGAAACTTTGGTGGAGCCAGGCGGGATCGAACCGCCGACCTCCTGCATGCCATGCAGGCGCTCTCCCAGCTGAGCTATGGCGTTTTTTACTTTAGAAAAGTTTGACTTATCAAAAATAATAGCACACAATTATTAGAAAAACCATTCATTTTTCTATGAGTTTTTATTTCTTTTTTTTTTTAAAGTATTTGTAATACTTTTAAAGTCTATTTGAATAGCGGGTAACGCGACTCGAACGCGCGACATCCTCCTTGGCAAGGAGGTGTTCTACCAACTGAACTATACCCGCATATTTTATATATTTAATGTTAAATATTAACAATTAAATACTTAATAAACAAGATCAAATTTTTGTATATTTTATCGCTTTAAATTCAAAGCACTCAAATATTATTAAAGAATGTAGTGCTTTGAATTTAAAGCGATAAAATATTTTAACTGGAAATTAATCTTTTTTTAAAGTTAAACCCTTCAATTTTAAATTTTCTTCTAAAACCAACAAGGACTGTTGTCCAATCCCTGAAATTTCTGTTAATTCTTTAGAACTCATTTCTAAAATTTGACCAACGAGTTGTATTTTTGCTTTATAGAAACAATTAAAAACACGAAACGGTAATCCTAAGTCATTGATATTTCTATTTTTCCAATCTTTTATTGTTTGTTCATTTATTTTTTCTAGATAATCTTTTTCCATTGGAGTATTAAGGAATAGAGAGTTTTTTTTAGACATTAACTCTTGAATTATGGGTTTTCTACTGGTTCGCGTTTGTCATGAACAAAAGTTTTTAACGAATCAATTGGGCTGAAATTTGAGCGAATTGTGCTTTAATAAATGGCGATTCGACTCCATAACTCGTTTATTAGAATAATCCCTTTGAAAAAGATCTATATTGTTATTAATTCGTTTAAAAACTTTTCGAAACTTTTTATTCTCATTTAGAGAATGACTAGTTAAAGTTGACTGTAAAACCTTCAAATTACCAAGACCATCAAATAATATTCGTAAATAATTTAACGTTTGTTAATCAGCAGTTTTTGGAGAAACACTACCGTTTGTCAAACTTCTAAAATAATCACTTGATTTGCTTTTTCAATACTTTCAGCTCCATAAGATTCTATTGTATAATTTACTTTTTTTATTGGTGTAAATACAGCATCAATTGTAAGAAATATTCATGTGAAGGTAAAACTGTTGTATGAAAACTTGATTTCTCAAATGGATTCTTTGAAAATATAAAATTTTTACCTTCATCTATTTTAAACTTCAAACTTAAAAAACCGTTCTCAGCTAATGTTGCAATATATTGATCAGGATCTACACATTGCAAGGTAGGAGGCAATCTTAGATCAGAAGCTCTTATAATGCCTGGACCACGCGCTTGCAAATAGCCTAGTTGGGTCTGCTTAATTGGTTTGTTATTTTTTTTAGCAAAATTATTTCTTTTAAATTTAACAAAATATCTAATACAGTTTCTCGAACGCCTGGTAATGTAGAATATTCATGAGAAGCGCTATTGACTTTCACTGAAGTAATAGCTAAACCTGAAATTTCAGATAATAAAGTTCTTCTTAAACTATTAGCTACTGTTAAACCTTGACCATTTTCAAATGGTCCTAAATAAAAACATCCATAATATGTTTTTGGAGATGTTGGTTCAATTCTTATTTTTTTACAAGAAAGGAAAAAATTTTGCATTTTAAAAAATAGAAAAAAAATTAGATTCATTAAAATAGTTATAATTTTTTAATGACTATTATGATACTAGTCATAATGTTTATTAAAACTTAACTTATTAATAAATAAGGCACACATTATTTTATAATAAAAAATGCCTGCTACTAGATTCGAACTAGTGACATTCCGCGTATGAAACGGATGCTCTGGCCAACTGAGCTAAGCAGGCTTATTGATTTAATTAATATTGAATATATAATAAAAAAATTTTTTTTGAAAAACAAGTTTTTTAATTAAAGATAATCAAATTTTAATCGTGTGTGTAAATTGCAAGGCGAAGCTCCCGTGCTACAAAATCTTTGATTTTGGACGAGATCTTTCAGTCGAAGATCGAACGGGCCGTGGGACTTTTGCATAACAACGTTCTTTTGACTTTATGCGCTCAGTCTAACCCATTGGAGCTGCCGGAGATATCCGTTCTTCTATGTCCCCTCGAAGCCCTGGCCCGGCAAAGACGATCTTCGCCTCTGTATCGTTGACGCGGGTGGGAACTTCTCCGCGAAGACACTAGTTTCCACATTCTTTGGATTTTGGATGGGGCTTCGGGGCACTATCGGCCCTCTAGGCTTCGAGAAGCCATTAAATTTGACCGGGAACATGAACCCGGTTGACCTGGTCGTACAGGGAGCGGGTATCGATGGGCCAATGGGCGGTAGTGCTCCATAATAGGCTCCGTGACCGAGGTGGTGCAAACAGTTCCGGTCCCGGTTTCGAACGGCGTTTGGCAGTAAACTTTTTAAAATAATGAGTCTAGTAGCAATCGAACCTACATTAGAAACTTAGAAGGTTCCTGTCCTATCCATTAGACGATAGACTCTTTTAAAATCAAATTTCCAATATCTTTTTCTTTATATTTTATATAAATTTTTTTTCGAAAAACAGAACTTAACATCTAAAAACTGACCAGAAAAGTTTGGTTCGTTATTTCTAAAAAAAATTTATATTTTATATAAATTTTTTTTAGAAATAATAAAAATTAATTAGAATAAACCAAAAGTTAAACTAATATCGATTGGTAAAGTTGCACCAATACCTAACCAAATAGCAACTAAAGTACCAACTAAGAATAATGTTGTTGCAATTGGACGACGATAAGGGTTTTGAATTTATTAATGTTTTCAATAAATGGCACTGTGATTAATCTGCTGGAACAGCTGCCATTAAAAGAACACCTAATAATTTGTTTGGAACTGTACGTAATAAGTTGGAATACTGGGTAGAAATACCATTCTGGTAAAATTTCTAAAGGAGTTGCAAACGGGTTAGCTGGTTCTCCAATAGCTGTTGGATCTAAAACAGATAAGCCAATTACACATGCAAACGTTCCAAAGATTACTACTGGGAAAATATAAAGAAGATCGTTTGGCCAAGCTGGTTCACCATAATAATTGTGACCCATACCTTTTGCTAATTTTTCTTTTAATACTGGATCTGTTAAATCTGGTTTTTTTGTTACTGACATTTTTTTATAAAGCTGTTCTATCTAATGGATATGAGAGATAGATTATTAAAGACTTTCTCTTAGTTTTAAATTTAAAATAAATTTAAAAAGAGTTGTTTTCAAAATGAAAACTTCTAAAACTTCCTGATTTTTAGAAGTATAATAAGTTTTAAAATTTTTTATTTCAATTTTATTTAAAACATTAAATTTTTTTTGCTAATAAAGATTAATCTTTTTGATTAAAATTATTGAAAAATTTTGATAAATGTCTTGTTTTTATTTTTTTTGAATTTAAAAAATAAAAACAAGACATTTATCAAAAATATTAGAAGTTCATTTCGGCTAATTGTACTTTTTCAAATTGTTTCTTCTTAAGAACTAATAAAACTTGAGCTACTAAAACCGTAGCAAAGAAAACTAATAAACCTTGAATACGAGCTGGATTTTGTAAAACAATTTCACCATCTTTTTGTCCAAAACCACCAACATTTGGATTATTTGTTAAAGGTTGATCAGGAAGAACTGTTTGGCCAACATTTACAATAAGTTAGGTCCAGCAGGAATTTTTTCAACAACAGTTTCCCCTGTTGTTGTTTCAATTGTTACTTCAAAACCACCTTTTTTACCAAGAGTAGCAATATTTGTAATTTTCCTGAAACTGAAGAATTGAAACAGTATTGTTTGATTTTGAACCATCTGGATAAACTTGACCACGTCCTCTATTACCACCTAAATAAATAGGATATTTTAAATAAGATACATTTCTATTTGTAGCTTTTTCTGCGAAAAATAGGAGTTACCATTTCACTGTAATTCTTACCAGGAACGTGACCTACAACTAAAATGTTTTTTTGCTCTGGGCTGTATGGTTGATAATATAAATTTCCAACTTTTTTCTTAATTTCTTCAGGAACACGATCCGCTGGAGCTAATTCAAAACCTTCCGGTAAAATTAAAACCATACCCACATTTAAATCTCCTAACTTCCCGTTTGCTGATACTTGCTGAACTTGTTGATCGTAAGGAATTTTTACAACAGCTTCAAAAACAGTATCAGGTAAATACTGCTTGTGGAATTCTAAATCAACTGGTTTTTGAGCTAAGTGACAGTTAGCACATACAATTCTACCTGTAGCTTCACGAGGATTTGCATAATTTTGTTGAGCAAATACAGGATAAGCGTTTGCTGGAGAAGCAATTAAACCGTCGTTAATAAAAACAAAAGTTAAAAGTGAAAAAAACAAAGTAAAGAAAGAAAGTTGTTTAGCTTCAAAAAAAGAAGTGAATTTTTTCATTTTGTAGTAAATTAATAATCAGAAAACTTTTTCTTCTTAAAGAAAAAAGTGCCTATTCAATCTACTTAATTTAAAAAGAAACAAAACTTTTTAAAAGTTTTTGCTGGTTTTAATTGTAGTTCCAAAAAGATTGCTATCGCCAAAGGAAAATTTAAAACAGCACTTTGCGCGTTAAAAATTTCTTTGAACTAATTTTTTTTCATACCAAAGAATCCGAGCTTGAAATCTTCGATTTTTTCAGATGCGACAATAACTTTTGATAGAGGGTCTCTAGGGGTCTTTGGCCCCGAGACCCTATGGGCTAGAAGCCTCAGCAACGTTGTTACCATAGGGCAAGCTTTTTAGGCCTAGGGGTCGATCCCTGTGCTCGGTCTGCCTGGTACACAGACTTGTGGGTGATAGGGGGTACTTTACTCTACGAAGAGGCCGCCAATCACCCGCAGTACCGTGCGTACGCGAAGGGCCAAAAGCCCCTATAGGCCCCTTGACGCTCTTAGCCTCTCGGGCTTTGCGAGGCCGTGTTAGGCCTCGGGACTAATGGGTCTACGGGCCGTGGGGGAACCCCGAGGCCGAAGGCCCTACATGCTCCAGTTAATCGTAATGAATACTCTACTTCTTAGCGTTTTATTAACTAGTCATAGAGTTTAAATTTTTCTTCTCAAAATAAACAAATTATAAAGATAATAACACAGAATTAAAGCAAAGCGAATTATCCTTGTCGTTGTTTATGTTTAGGATTTGTACAAATAACCATCACAATTCCTTTACGACGAATTAAACGACATTTTGAACAAATTTTTTTAACTGATGAACGAACTTTCATAAAATTTTTAAAAAATTACTTATCTAATATTAAATAAACTCTTAAATCTTTAAGAGAATTTTTTATTAAAGAAAATCGAAAACATTTAACGCTATTTTTTCTAAATTATTAGTAAAAATCATATAAAAATTGTTTGCCTTCAAACATTTTATTTTTATTTGTTATTCTCTTAAACTAAAAAAAAGTCTAAATTTTCTACAGAGTTATTTTTTGATTGCTTTGTCGGAAGTATTGATGAATTTGTTAAATAAAAATCAGACAGTAATGAAAACAATTCACGATCTCCTAATTCTCTTGGAATAACACCTTCAGGCTCTGTTAATAATTGATCTGCAATATTTAGATAATATTCACAAATCATTTGTACAGTCTCGTCCGTTTCTGCAATTTCAAAAAGTGTTTTACCCTTTACTCTAGATACACGAATTCTTCAATAAGAGGTAAAACTTCTAAAACTGGCATAGGACACGCTTCCACGTATTTATCAATTAAATCACGTTTTGCTGTTCTATTTCCAATTAAGCCAGCTAATCGCAAAGGGTGTGTGCTGATTTTTCTCGCACAGAAGCTGCAATGCGATTTGCAGCAAAAAGAGCATCAAATCCATTATCGGTAACAATAATACAATAATCAGCATAATTCAATGGTGCAGCAAATCCACCACAAACAACATCTCCTAAAACATCAAACAAAATAATATCGTATTCGAAAAATGCATTAAGTTCTTTTAATAATTTGACAGTTTCTCCTACAACATAACCTCCGCATCCGGCACCTGCAGGAGGCCCACCTGCTTCAACACAATCAACCCCTGAATAACCTTGATAAATAACATCTTCAGGCCAAACATCTTCGTAATGATAGTCTTTGGCTTGAAATGTATCGATAATAGTTGGAATTAAAAATCCTGTTAGAGTAAAGTTTGAATCATGTTTTGGATCACAACCAATTTGAAGAACTTTTTTACCTGGGTTGGCAAAAGCAATTGATATATTACAACTTGTAGTTGACTTCCCAATCCCACCTTTTCCATAAACTGCTAATTTCATAAGAACGTCAAGGATTCATGCATTCTATTTTTCTAAGACCGTATGTACCTTGTATCTTGTTGAATTTTAGAACGTTTGTTTTGCAAGCTGTGGGCATCTAGGGGTCAAGACCTTGGGCTTGGACTCCGCCGGCATCCGGTATTGTTTTGTGTGATTATTATGTTTTATCTATTAATAATAACATAAAAATCACATAAAACAAAGGTTTTACTTTTAACTAACTAAAAATAAATATTTACATTTAACTTAAATCTTCTGTGGTCGATCTACTCACTCGACAAAACATTGAGTTTAATTGCCGACTAAAAATTAAACGTTAAATACAAAACTTTGTTTTCACCTAAGCAAAAATTTATGAACCTGCATTAACCGAGATCATGTATTTATTAATTATAACCCCATTGAACGACCTGTCATTTTTAACCAGTTTTGAGCTTCGATATAATTGGTCGGTGCTAATCGGATAGCCTCTTTCCAATAATCTGCTGCTTTTTCAAACAAAATTTGAGAAATCTCAGATTGACCATTTTCAATAGCTTGTTCTCCACGATAATGATAAATAACTGCAATATTATTCAAAGCACTTGATAAAGAAGGATTTCTTTCTAAAGCTTGATAATAATATTCTAAAGCTCGCCCATGCTCACCATTACTTGTATGAATTAAACCAATATTATATAAAATATAACTACGATCATAAGCATCTACTTCTAATCGCATAGCTTCAAAATAGTTTTGAAGCGCTTCTGCATACTCACCCTCAGCTTGTGCCGACATACCATCTCTGTAATACGTAAACGCTTGTTTTTCCCGTTGAGATGTGGGTAAAACTTTTAATAAAATATCTGCAATAACTGTAAAAGTTTTATCAATAAAGTTATCATTTCTTTGTGAACGAGGCATAAAAAAATTTTTTCAATTTTGAAAATTATTGAGTTAACTGAAATGGGTACCTTACTTGGTATAAAAGATAAAGTGTTACACCATTTTACATTCAAAACGAATGTAAGTTCTATTCTTCTCAAAAAGTTATTTTTTAATTAACTTTAAAATTGGGATAAATTATATACTTAATAACTTTTTCTAATAGATAATTGACAACACTCTTAAACATTAAAAAATTCTGAACACCTACTTTTGTGAATAATTTTATTTTAAAGCCCTTCTAAAGATACTTGTAAAAAATTTGCAAGCTCAGAAGCCTGCTTTTCAATTTCTTGAATGGTTAACGGTTCACCAATTCCTGTTAAGGGGATTTCTTTTTTTGCTTTTAACTTTAAATAAATTGTTCTTTGAGAATCTGCGAATCCGCCTTGTTTCAATTCAACACGAATTGATTCTACATCTTTTAAGGTATAATAAAGATCAATTTTTCGATTTTGACCTGGATAACCCCAACGAAAAATACGAATAAAACCTTCTTTTTTATTAAATTCGTTAAATCCTCCTCCAACATTCCAAAAAATTAGAAACCACCAATATAAACTTAATAAAAAGCCTAAACTACCATAAAAACACATCAATAATCCTTGCGGAAAAAATGAAATTTGTGAATTTGAAATTTCTGTTAAACTTAGAGGCAGAGAATTGATAGAGCTACCTAGAAGTTTTAAAAAAATATTTTTTACCTCCATTGTTGCATGTAGCGATAAATTTGAGCTCAAGTAACTTTTAATTCCCGTTAATAAAAACCCAACAGCCCCCAATAAAACAACAGTTGCCCACCAATAATTGCTAAGTCTTCTTTCTCCAATAATTAAATATCGACGAATTAAATTATTATTATTCATTATTTAAGAAGTTTTTAATTAAAAAGCTTTTTTGAAATAAATCTAAAAAAAAATAAATTTGCTTAAAACAGTTAAATCATCTTCAAAAAACAATTTTGTTGTTTAGATTAATCATAACAAACCTTTTTAAAATTTTCTTATTGATTAAATTATTCAAAATAAATAAAGGATTTGAGTTAATTCAAAAACTGACAGATCCTTAGTAATAAGATTAATTTTTCAAATGGATATTTTTAGTAAAAAATATTTTGATTAACGTTTGTGATATTGTGAAGCTTTACGTGCTTTTTTAAGCCCATATTTTCTACGCTCTTTAATTCTTGAATCTTGAGTTAAGTAACCTTTATCTTTTAAACTTTTTCGAACTTCTGCTGAGCTAGTATCTGCTATTTGAGAAATTGCTCGTGCAACTCCTAATTTAATTGCTTCTGCTTGACCAATTAACGCATCATCTTTAACCTTCACTAAAGTATTAATTTGTTCCATTTTTAAAGAATTTTCTATGTTTGTAAAATCTCAAATGGAGCTTTAATTGCTAAAATAGAACAAGAATTTTGATGTAAATAATCTTGCGCTAATTTGCCATTAATGATAATTTCTCCATTTCCAGAGATCAACTGAACTTGAGCAACCGCTTCTTTTCGACGCCCAATAGAACGTGCTAGAATTTTTTGATTTGTATTATTCGTTAGGTCTGTAAAAGTCATAAAAATAAAAATTATTTGCTTATTTGATTTAAGGGTCTGTTTATTCAAAACATTTATTTTAAAGTAAAATATTCAGACAACCGTAAAATCCATGAGATTTCATTTATAGAAATATCTAGGATTAATAATAATTAATAGAGTACTTTCTAAATTTGTAGAAAAAACGATTTCTTAATAAATATGTTTTAATGTAGAATATTTATTCTACATTAAAACATATTTAAATGTTTTTTACTGTTATTGTGATAATTTTTTAACCTGTTCTAATGCGTTGAAACGATCTGTAATTAAAGGTGCATCTTGACGATCTTCTGTGAAATATTCATTTGGACGAGGTGAACCAAAAACATCATACGCTAAACCTGTACTAACAAAAAGCCATCCAGCGATAAAAAGAGCTGGAATAGTAATACTATGAATAACCCAATATCTAATAGAAGTTAAAATGTCTGAAAAAGGACGTTCGATTGTTTTACCACCCATACTTGACTCTTCGTTACTTTATTAACGATTTTTTTTAACAATTTGTTTACTTAACTAATAAAATTTATTTAATATTTAAATAATATTAACATATTTCAGATAAAAAACTTAATTCCAAAAATAATTTCTTACCTTGGACTTAATCCCGAGGTGCTGAAGGTCTTTGAGCCTCTCAGGTATCCGCCCCTGCCTAACGTTTTAAGAAAGAGGCATAGCCTGCCTGCATAACGTGTTAAACAAGGGAACATCCCCCCGCAAATAAGTTATGCAGCAAAGCCCCGCGATCTTAGACCGACTGGGTTCTAGGGGCCAAATAGCCAGCTCGCTTCGTCTGGCTCAACTCTTCTTTGGACTTTTGATCTGAAAAATATTGATCTAAAGGAATATTGGATTCTAAGTATAAGTCTGATTTTGGATACTTTAATTTTTAATGTTTAAGGCTTCTAGGCCCATATGGCCTCGGGGGCTGTGCGGGGAAGGGTTCTCCCCAGAGTTGCCCTTCGCATAACAATAGTATGTCATACCCAACGACTGAATACTTTTTGCCCAAATTTCAAACCTCTTTAAATTGATAGATAACAGACTATTTCCAAAAGCTTGTTTTTTGTAAATTGAAAAAAATTTGAAAATGAAATGGTAAATAAATCAATAAGATAGTAGTCATTTTTTTTACTATTTCTAGAAATATTTCAATTCAATCTTTCTGAAACATTAACTTTTGCTAATTAACCCGGAACCCTGGGGACCTTTGCCTTGTTTCCGTAATAGCCCTCTTTACCATAGCCGTAGCCATACCCGTAGCCATAGCCATAGTCGGAAAGCGCCTAAGGCTTCTCGAGGCCCGAAAGGCATTGCCAGAAAACCCAATGGGTCTATGGGCCTAAAGTTACCAATATTAAAGATTAAGTAATAATGGTTCCAAAAATCCAAGTCTTTTCTTTTAACTTATAAAAATATTTAGATTTTATCCACTTTTTACTTTTGTTATTATGTCTTCGGCACGTCCATCGCCATAAAAGATTAAACAGCTGGTCATCAGAATAATAAAAATATTTGTTGATTTGAAATACGTTTATAATAATAACACCAGGCATTAATTTTCGGAGTTAACGTTTTTATAAGTAATTCTTGTGTTTGTGTAGATGATACTTTAACAAGTTTTTTTAGCATAATAAAGTGTTGAAATATATTAAATGATGTAGGGGTTATGTTGAAAAGACCAGTAGGTAGTACTACCACTGAGTATTTGGATAAAAAATTTTCAATTCTTTAAAATTTATTTTTTTATTTTTAGGAATTGAAAAGTTTACTTTTTTTGAAAAAAACGGAGAAGAATCCAATTCAATGCTTTTGAGTAAAATTGAATTATTGTTACACCAATAATTCAACTTTTTCAAACACTTAACAATTTTTTCATAAAAACTTATTCTTTTAAAAAAACTTAAACAACGATTTTCAAGATTCACTGACAAAAAAAAAGAGTTTACTAATGAAAAATATTTTTCCATAAAAAAAACGTGAGTCCAAATTTTTTTAGAGATTAGAAAAAAGTCACTTTTTTTTATATTTTGCTGGAATTTTAGGAATGTGTATTTAAATGTTGTACTAGGTTTTGCGTTTTCAAAATCCTTTAAAAAAAAGATTTTGTTTTGAATAATTAGTGTTTTATTAAAAAATTTGTTATTTTTGTGAGTGTTAAGACTTTTTAAAACTAACCGACTTGAATTATCCTGAATTACAACAAAAGGTTTATTTTTTTTAACAAATTAAAGATTGGTTTTTCTATTTCTCTCTCAGGTTGAACTAGTGTGTTTGTTTTTAACAAAGAGAAAAAAACAATAAAGTTGATATTTTTTTTTTCGTTTATACTTAAAAGTTTTGGAATATTCAATTTGGCTTTCAATAATAAAAGTTTTTCAAGTTTTATTAACTTTAAACTACTTGATAAATTCAAACAATCAAAACGTAAATGAACAAATTTAAGTGTTTTTTGATGAAAATTTAAAAGTAACGCGTCCTTGATTTCTAAATAACTAGGTGTCAGGTTATTAAAGTTTGTAAAATCAAAGGTGAAATCAAGAATGCTAAAAGAAGTGAAAAAGTGTTGGTTTTTTTTTATTAAAAAATGAAATTGATTATTAATAAAACTAGATGGTTGACAAAATGATTCCAAAACTGTTTTGTAACAAAAAGTATTCAATCTTATAGGCAAAGTGGAACTTGATAAGGTTTTTTTTAAATAAAACAACCAAAATCGATTAAAAAGATGTTTTAAACAATAAAATTGTAACTTCTTAATTTTTTGAACAACCACTGGTTTTTTAAAAAAATTTAAAAACAGTTCGGTTTTATTGTGTAAATAAAGTAAATTTTGTAAGTACTTTGTTGTAATTAGAAGTGTCAATAAAGGTAATACTCTAAATGAAATTTCTTTTTTAAAATTCCAAATGTCAAAAAAATTGTCTCAAAATCGAAAAAATTTTTAGTTAAAGAATGATTTGTTGATTTGTAAAATTTTTTGTTAAATTCCAATTGATAAAAATAAATGAAATCTGTGTTTTTTTTTTTTAAAAAATAGCGAAACTTAAATGCTGTTGATTTAAAGATTTTAATTGTTTGATTTTTAAATAAATTTAATTGAATCATTTTTTGATGTTTTAATGCATCTTTCGTTTTTAATCTTAAATTTTTAGTCAATTTTTTTTTAATAACGAATTGATTTTTAAACCAGTTTTTCCCAGTAAAAGTCGTTAAAATTTGCTTAAATGAGCTCTCATTTGAGAGATTCCAGTTCGTGTTTAAAGTAAATAACGTTACTATAAAAAATAGAGTATATCTATTCAAAGACAATTTTTTGTTAAAGTTCATTGAGAGAATTTTTGAAAAATTTGTACTGAGTGTTTCAACATTTAGTTTTTTGTTATAAATGCTTAAATAAGCTAAAAGAGAGATTTTACTAATGATTTTTTTGGATTTTTTATAATCTATTGAATCAAAAAATTCAAATAAAAAAAATTCCGAATAATACTTGAAAATTGTTTGTTCTTGAAGACTCAAAATTAAGTAACTTAAATTAACTTTTTGGTCAAAAAATGAATGCATTGTTTTTTTTATGAGTTTAATCTTATAAATAAAATATCTTATGTGTCTAAAATGAATAAAAAATATAAGTCTTGAATTTTTAAAAATTGTTCCTTGTAAAAATAAAGTCGAATAAATAATTTTTTTTTGAGTTTGATTTGTTAAAAAATTCTTTGTTAAACCAAATGATTTTGACAAAAACATTTTTGCTTGAGTTTTCAAAATATATTGCTGTTTTGAAAAAATGTTAACGACATTTACAAAACTTATTAAATCTTTTTTTTTCTTCAAAATAGGGTTAAATTTGTATTTAGTTGATTTTAAATAAATATTATTTTTAATATGTTTTAAATAAAAATTGTACCTAAAATTATTTAGGTAACTCTAAACTACATAGATTTTGTAGAACTTTAGAATCTATAATTTTTAATTTGAATAGATTCTTTGTAGAAAGAAACATTAACTTTTTAAAAGTTAAAATCAGAAAAACTTTCTAAAATTTCTTAGAATTTGGCATAACGTTGTTATACATTAGACTAAAATTAATTAGTTATTTTAGAAATTTTATTTAAATTCAATATTTAAATATTTTGTTCAACTTCTCATTTAAATAGAAAAATTTTTAACTCATCTCCTTTTTCAGGTCGCACGCCCATTTGTCAAAACTTGTTTCTACAGGATTACGATCAACTGCAATTTTTACTTTTTTGGCTTCGCGTTCAGGTGAACTAATTGTCATAGAACGTTTCAAAAAATTTCTTTTGACTTTAGTTTTTTCATTTGAACATTTCTTGTTTTGTTAGCTACGCTTTTTTAGAAAATGGTCTTCTTAAAAAATTAAGAATTTTTAAACAAACAATTGCAGCAATGAAATTCTAAATCAAACAAAAAGTTAGCTCTTCCTTAATTAACTGATAAAACTGTGTTAAAAACTAGTCGGAGCTCCTTTCGATCTTTGATTGAATACACAAAAGCACGCGTGCTTCTAAGGCCTTCGGCCCTCGGAGTCCCCCCCGGGGCCAAAGACCCCTAGAGATTAAGTTCCCGCATAACGTTACTATGTTAGGCCCAACGGGCCTCTAAGGCTTTGAGAAGCCTTCGGGCCGTAGACTCCTCACAATAAAAATTCTAGTTTAGAACTTAATAAAAATTATAATAAAAAAGTTTTTTTATTTTATAAATTTATAAATAATAATAGCAAATTTGATAGAATTTTCAACTTTTTTAGATATTAAAAAAAAACAATTTAAATATTTCATAAACATAAAACATAAAATTCTGATTTTATGTTTTATGTTAATAACTAAAGCTCTAAAAAGCTAAGTTTTTTTACAAAAAATTTATAAAAACAAACATTCTTTTTACCAAACGGAACATAGAATTTCCCCACCAATACCTAAAGAACGCGCTTCACGATCTGTTAAAATTCCTTCAGGAGTTGATAAGATAACAATACCAGCTCCTCCTAAAATACGAGGGATTTCTTTATAATTTGAATAAATACGAAGACCTGGTTTACTAATTCTTTTTAAATTAGTAATACATGATTCTTTTTGTTTACCTGAATACGTTTGTTTAGAACGATATTTTAATTTTAAAACAAGAGCATTAAAAGAATTTACTTGAGAAATTTGGAAACCATGAATAAAACCTTCTTTTTCTAAAATTTGGGCAATTTTTTGATTCAGTTTTGTTAAAGGAATTAACACAGTTGATTTTTTCATTAAACAAGCATTACGAATACGTGTTAACATATCGCTAATTGTATCGTTTACCATAAAATAATTAAATTTAATATTTTTCTTTATCATTCAGTTTTTAAGAATAAGAAATTATTCTTTAAGAGATTGTTGTTTTTTTGTGAAAACGCTTAATAGAAGCATTTAGAATTGAAATCCGTCTTTGTGTTTAATAATCCTGTGATTTTTAAATTTTACGATTTAAAAGGTAGACCAAACTGTTTTAATAAAGCTAAACTTTCTTCTTGGTTTCTTGCAGTTGTTACTAAAGTGATATCCATACCACGAATTTGATCAATTTTATCGTATCGATTTCTGGGTACATTAACTGTTCTTCTAAACCTAAACTATAATTACCATGTTTATCAAAACTTTTCGAACTAATTCCTTGGAAATCACGTACTCGTGGTAATGCTAAATGAATTAATCTATCTAAAAATCCAAACATGCGGTCTCCACGAAGTGTCACTGTAACTCCTACAGGCATTTGTTCTCGAATTTTAAAACCTGCAATTGATTTTTTTGATTTTGTGATTACGCCTTTTTGCCCAGCAATAATTCCTAGCTCTTTGATAAAAGATTCTAAAACTTTAGTGTTTTGAGAAGCATACCCAATTCCTCGATTGATAACGATTTTTTTTAACTGCGGAAATTCATGAATATTTTTATAATTAAATTGTTTAGATAACTGTGGAACAATAGTTTCTAAATACTGTTTTTTTAAACGTTGTGTCATAATTTATTTATTAACTAATTTATTTAAATCATTTGGATTAAAAATAAGTCTATAAATTTGACTATTTTAAAATCTTTCATAAATGTTTAGCAAGTTTTGTTTAAGTTATTTGCTATAAAACTTCAGGAGCAAGAGAAACAATTTTTGTGAAATTATTCACGTAATTCTCTAGCAATTGGGCCAAAAACACGTGTTCTTCTGGGTTTCCTTCTTTATTAACAAGGACAGCAGCATTGTCATCAAAACGAAGTAACATTCCATTTTCACGACGTACACCTTTTCTTGTACGTACAACTACAGCACGAACAACGTCTGATTTTTTTAATGGCATATTTGGTAATGCGTCTTTTACAACAGCAATAATAATATCTCCAATTTTAGCGGTTTGACGACTACCTCCTAGAACACGGATACACATTAATTTGCTGCTCCGCTATTATCAGCTACGTTTAAATACGTTTGAGGTTTAATCATTTTTAAAAAATATATAAAAAAAATTTTATTTTCATCGGAGGAAAAATTTAAAAGGTCTAAATATTTTCTGAGAAAAGGTTCAACAAAAATTTGACCTTTTACTTGTGCGCAAAAGCACGGGGGCCAAAGGCCCCTAGACCCAACGGGTCTCGTGGAAACCTCGAGGGCCGAAGGCCCTCGAGGCCTTATGGGCCTAGACGTTTAAATTTTGAAAAAGAGAGAATTAAACTTGTGATATCTTTTTTATTTTTAAATTAGAAACGTTAATTTATCTGAAAAAAGAATATGTTTAAAGAGTCGTTTTTTATTTAACATTAAAACAAAATATTTTTTCGAGAATATTAATTGATTTGGCTTATTGTTCAGCCTTAATAAATTTTGTTTTAATAGGCATTTTATATGCTGCCGTTCTAAGTGCTTGTTTTGCTAACAGTTCTGACAGACCTGTAATTTCGTAAATAATTTTACCAGGATTCACTACAGCCACCCAATACTCTGGATAACCTTTACCTGATCCCATACGAGTACCAGCGGGTCGAATTGGTAATTGGTTTATCTGGAAAAATACGAATCCATAGTTTACCTGTTCTACGAACATATCTTGTTAAAACACGTCGACCGGATTCAATTTGTCTCGATGTAATCCAACATGGTTCTAAGGCTTGAAGACCAAAATCACCATAAGCAATTTTATTTCACGATTTGCTTTACCTCTTAAATGACCACTGTAGTGTCTACGAAATTTTGTTCTTTTAGGACTTAACATAATAGATATTAACTAAATGGATTCTCAGAAAATTTTTAAATCCAAATGAAATCCTCTAGAGTAACAAAACAGAATAACAATGAGTTTTACTCTTTATTTGAAAGAAAAAAAAAAATTTTCTGATGCATAATTTGGCTCACAATTTCAGCCTAATTAAATGTTTGCATAACTGAATTATGCGGTGATGGCTGGGGACTTCGAGGGGCCTCGAGACCCGTTGGGTCTAGGGGCTTTAGGCCCCTCGGAAACTCCCCCTGCAGAACCGTTACCCTGTGCAAATACACCCATATTTGAATAAAAAAGGAAAAAAATTTTTTTCTTTGTTTACAGAAAATATAAATATCTGTCTTTTTAACTAAAGCAACTTCTAAAAATTTTTCAGGCGGCACCCAGATTCGAACTGGGGGATAAAGGATTTGCAATCCTCTGCCTTACCACTTGGCTATGCCGCCGAATAGTTAAATGTTATTTTTTTGAATTAATAATTAACATTATTATCATAAAAAATAGTAAAAAACTATTTTTTATGATAACAAAAAAATTTGTCTAAAAAATTAAAATTTTTTTAGACAAATTTTTATAAACACTAACTGATTTTTGATCGAAATTTATTTCAAAGTTAGATTTAATTCTTTAACTTTTTGAAAGAATTTGTTGACATTTTGGGATTTTTCAAGTCTTTTTCTCAAAACTTTTAAATTATGTTTTTGTAATAAATATTTTTTGGGTTGAATTTGCCATTCTTGAATATTTCGACGTTTTTTCTTTCTTACTTGTAAGTTCAAAGATTGTGATAAAGTTTTCGTTGAAGAATCTTGATTTGATTTTAAAGTTGGTGCTTTCACGGATTCTAATCTGAGATAATCACCCGGCCAAACAAATCCACCAGCACGTGGTTTATATCTCCAAATTGGTCTTAACACTTGACGTTGAATTCTTCTTCTTAATTGTCGAATTCTAAGATTTTCGGATGTTTGTTTATTAGTTAAAGTTTTTTTGCGTTTTTTTGTTTTTAAAAGACTCGAGTTTAAAATATCTGTTTGAGTTGTTAATCTTGTTTTAGTTATAGGACGGAACCGTGTATTAGCATTTTCAAATCCTTTAAATGGACGACGTCTAATAATGAAACCGTTTTCTTGATTTTTATTTAAAGCACGTTTACGATGATATTTTCGAATAGGTTTGACACGTTTTCTTAAGGTAAAATCAATCATTTTTGTAAAGTTGGACTGAATAAAATTCGACTTGGATTATCCGAACGACGGAAACGTTTCGAATATATCGATCACGAGGCAAACTCGAACGTTTGTAAAAAACATAGATATAATGAACAGGTAACACTGGTTGTGTTAAAGGTCCAGATGGGAACCAAACCGGTGGTCGAGGGTGCTTTTTCACACGTTTTTGACGTTTTTGAATTTTGCGTGACTGATTTTTCGAGCTTGTGTTGTTTCTGTCATTTAAATGGTTTAGCATAGATTAGATTGATTTTTATTTTTAAAATTTGGTTGCAGCATTTTTAACTGAATGTTATAAGAAAATAACGATTGATTTTTAATGGTTATTTCGTTTTTGTAAAGCATATTTTTAACTAACATAGGTTTAGTAGTTTGTCTAGAATGTTTAAAATTAAAGAAGCGCCACGCTAACGGTGAAAATCCATCCATTCCTAAAGCAAAAAATTGATCAGGATCATAAGTTGTAAATGGAATTTGCCAATAAAGAGTCGTCGCAGCATTCATTCCTTGCAGAGGCGCTTTTGTAAATTCTAATATTCCTTTTTGACTATAAGTTTGCAATGATTTTAAATTTAAAGGAGTAGAAACATTTGTAGATGAATTGTTTAAAAAATTAAAAGAATAGCCTGCATCTTTTCTTGATAATAAGCGATTTGTTACAACAAATTGACGCAATGTTTCATCCCAACCTGCATAAAAGGGCATAGGATTGACATTTAGCATTTTTTTAGAGTTTAAATTTAACTTATTAATAGATAAGTTTTGCTGTGTTGAAGATATTTTTAGAAAGTTTAGAAATAATATTTTTTTCTGTGTCTACGGTATTATTTGTTAAAGACATGTAAGAATCCAGATCTTTATTTGAATTTAATTGAGTAGAAGTCTTTAAAGATTTTGAGTTAAACTGAGTTTCTACTGTATCTTAATGCTAAATTTAGTTTTCCTTTTTCAATTAAATTTTTTCTGTAGTGTACGCTTGATGAATTGCTAAAGGCTTAAAATCTTGTTTCCTATTTAAGATCTCCAAATCTTGTGTTCTATTAATGAATCACCTTAAAATTTCTCTATTGAAAGTTGAGAAAGTTCTTGTTAATTTGTTTATCTTTTTCAAGTTGCCAATCAAAATCTATTGTTGCTGTAAAGTTTGGTAAGAAATTTTGCCACTACCATTTTTTAATTTCTAAGTTACTTTTAATACGTTTAAATTCTTTGTTTAAAACTCGAAGTTTTGAGATTGCGTAACGACGTCGTTTTCTTTGTTTACGCTTTGTTTGCAAGTATTGTTGTCTTTTATGTTTTTTCCAATAACGATGTTTCTTTGACGTGTTCTTCTTTGTTTTGTTTCACGGGTTTGAAACGAACTATTTGCATCGTATTTTCTTTTAGTAATCATTTGGAAAATCTCCATTTTTTTGTCTTGACCTTCTTGTTTTTCACCATATCTTTTTAACAATTTAAATTGACGTTTTAATTTTTCTGCTAATGTATGTTTTTTAATTGGTCCTCGACCTTTAAATCTACGGTAACGACGAGAACGTGTACGCTTTCTTTTAAAGTTTCTTTCAAAAATTCAGAAAAAATTCTTGAAGAAAATTTATGTTTTAACTTCTTATTAATTGTTCCAACATCTGGATTTATTTCAGAAAAATCTTTCAATTTTTGATTTTCATAAAAACTCAGGATTTTTGTTTTCTTTGGTTTTCAACAGAATTCAAAAGATCTTGTTTTTGACGAAGTGGCTCAGAGTTTTGAATTTGAGCTAAACTTTCTAATTCTTTAATATTCGATGTTTTTTCAATTTGTTTTTTCTGGTCTAAGACACGATAAATTTTACGACGGATTTTTTTACGGGTAGATAAGACTGTTTCTCGTTGATTCCAATTATTTAAATTTTTATCTTTTCTTTTTACTAAAAATTTTAAAGTTGAGTTTAACTGACTGAATAAAACTGTTGCTCCGTTAGAATTCAATACTGAATTGGCTCTTTTATATATAGAATTCGAAACGAATTTAAATGGGATTAATGTTCTATTGATTAATTTATTAATTAAATTTGGATTAAAATTTTTTGGAGAAAGTTAGAATTGTTATTCTTTATAGATTTTTGGACTGATGAAAAATTTTTCTTAAGTTTTGTTCTGCTTCCATTGTTTTAAAAGCACGTAATTTTATACGATTTTTCAAATGGTTTTTCAAATTTACAGAAATGTTTGTTGAGTCAGCAAGTTGATAACGAAAAATATTTAAATTAATCGTCTCTGAATTTTGTTTTGATAAATCAATTAGCATTGGTAGATTTGTAAGAATTTTAGGACTATTATTTCTTAAATTAGATTATTCTAGTTTTTTGCCTGAAATTAACCCAGAAGTTTGATAATAAATACCTTCTTTGATTGCTTTTTGTAAAGATGTCGTCAATCCAGATAAATTTGAGTTTGACAAATTTTGATCATTTATAAACGTTATATTGACTGAATTTGACCAACTTTTCATATTCTTTAAACGATTTTTGAATAGTTTTTGTTGACGTTTTTTTTGTTTTTCCAGTTTTTCTACTCGACCTGACACATAATTTTTTAAAGCTTCTTGATTATATAACATATTTCTAGATTTTTTCATTAATGAAATCCATAAATAACTAGGATTGTTAACAATGGGTTGAGATTTAAGGAGTTTTCATTATTGTTTAGTTGTTTAAATAGTTTTTTTCTAAAAAAATTTTTCAGTTTTTCTTTTTCTAAGGCTTTTTCGTCCAAAGTTAAAAGATAATTTTTTTCTTGATTTAAGAACTCGCTTTCGTTTGTAATCGGATTCATCCCTCTGATTTTTTGACCTTTAAATAAAAAATTAGTAAATTCTGAATAATTTTTTTCCTCTAATAATTGTTGAATATATTGTTGACGAATCGGAGTTGCTTCTTGCAAATAATTTTTTAAAATTTTTGTCGATTGATTTATAATATCTTCAGGTAAGTTTTTTGTTAATATTGAATTTGAATAAAGATCGTCATCTGCTAATAATTCTTCATGAATTGCTAAGGAGTTGTAAAGGGAAAAATTTTTGTTGAATGGTTTTTCACTATTATTAAATTCGTTGAACAATGGCTGATCAAATTTTAATATATTGTTTTCACTTAAACTAGGAGTAATTGCAAATAAATGACGAATACTTTTTAAATGTTCATCAAATAGTTGATATAAGAACGGCTTACAAGCCTTTTTCTTTTGCCTATATTTGTTTTCATAGCATCATAATGCTGCATATAACTGTACCATCTTAATGTATTATAATAATCAGTTAACAGAAAACGTTTTAAATGTAATAAATTCTCTTCTTTTTTAGTTATAAAATGTGCAGTGGGTTGACGACGGATAAATGAGTCCACATCAAATTTTAAAAGAAGACGATTAAAAGGTGTATAATACCAATGTTGAAGAACATCTTTATAAATTTGATAACGATAACGAGTTGCACGTTTCTAACTAAAGAGAAAAAATGAGTTGATTTTTGAATTTTTGTTTTACTATTGTTTTGTAGATTTTGATTTAATGTTAAGATTTGGTTTTCTTGACTAGTTTTCATTTGCATGAAATTTGTATTCAATTGTTCAAAATTTAATAAATTAGAAATATTTTTTAAGAAAGAAAAATCTTTTTCAACCAAACCAGTTTGGTTTTCCTGACTATAGTTTATATCTGTAGGAGATGCGACAGCTAACATTTGTGTTTTTTTATTAACATTCAGTTTTCTTGGAATTCGAGTTCCTTTTCGACGTGCTTTTCGCATGGTTGCTGTTCGCATAGTGCGTTCCCAGCGAAGTGTTGGTTTGTAATAATAAAAGAATTTTTTCATCATAACACGATAATAAGGTGCATTATTTTCAATACTAAAATTTCTGAATACTGTTGCTCCATAAAATTTCATTTTTTTTTTGAAAGCTTGTTCTTTTTGTAAATAAAAATTAATTGGGTGAAACAAAGTTAACGGTTTATAAACATCCGTTTGTAAATTGTGAAAAGAGGCTTTTGTTTTATTATTTTTAATATTTTGAGCTGTCGTTAAAACATTGTTTTGATTTTTATTTAAAAAAGTTTTGTATCGTAAAATTTGGCGATCTTTTTTTGATAGTCTTTTTTCAGAATTATTTTTTGTAAAGTTTGTTGTTTGGTCACTTAATAAAGTTGGAAAATTTTTGAAATAGTGTGTAACATTTGATTTTTTTTGAATAGGATCCAACAGTGTTTTTTTATAAAAAATATTTAATAGTTTTTGTTGTGGTCCCTTAGAATTACTATTTTGGTCTAAATCATGAGAAATTTTTGAAAAAATTTGTTTCCAACGTTTAGAATAAATCGGTTTTGTAGACGTTTTAGTGAATAAAACTGAAGAACTCTTTTGAGAAAAGTTGCTGTTCTGTGTATCTAATAAGATTTTAGCTGTATTTGTACGTGTCTTATCTTTACGATCAAATTTTCGTAAAGCTGAATACTCTTTTAATAAGTTCTGTGTTTTAATTTTTGGATTTTTTTCTGAGTAAAAAGAAATTAGATTGTTATTTTTAAGATTTTTTAAAAACAAGACAGATTTTTCATTGTCATTACCTTTGTTTATTTTTTGGTTTTGATCACTTACTATTAAATTTTTAGATTCTCTAAATTCATGAAATTCAGGATGATAAGCTTGTTCAAATAAAATCCTAAAAAATTCTACTCGAGGTCCCATAAAAGATTCTAATCTTGGACGAGCTAGTTGTTTTTTAAACGAGCGCATCCACGGGCCTGGAAAAAATCTAAATCGTACTCTATGATTTCGTATTTTTCTTCTTAGCCAAAAACGGTCAAAACCGTAATTTAAATCTTCAATAGTAAATAAGTCATAAATACCTTGATCATATAAAGAAGCATCAAATGTACGATATCTACGAATACTGCGTTTCCAACGCTCTCTTCGACCATGTCGTCCTCGATTTCTCCGTGTATTACGATCAGACACTTTTGAATTTAAGAAAGCAGTTTCTAGAAAAATCTTTTGATCGATGATGCGATCTTCATGAACAAGACCTAATGGATTTGTAAGAGTGTAATCTAGACCAAAATAAGATATATTTGAAATTGCAAAAAACATTGTTAAGTATAAAAAACAAATGTTAACAAATTTTTGAGAAAAAGTGTTTGTTATTTTTAATGACGAAATAGCCCACATATAAATGTTGAATGCTGGATTTTCCCAAAACCAAGAAGTTAATTGTAACAAACTAAGACTACCTATGATTAATCCTCCTAGATAGAATAAATGAATAAAATTATACTCTAAAAATGAACCCGTTGGGAAACTTTCTAACAGTGTTGCATCTGAACCAATTGAAATATTACTTAAAAATGGATAAATTGTTGCTTGTTCTGTAAATGCTAAAAGAAAATTTAAAAGAAAAATTTTCCATTTTGACAAGTCTTCTAAAACTGTGCGTCTTTCACTATAACTATCCCACATATATTTAATTAAAAGTAAGAAACCTAGAGCGTATCTCAAAATATCTAAAGATAACCATGGAATAACAATGAATCTGAGACCATCATTAAATACTACCAATCCATAAAACATTACCAGCTAAAGTACCCAATCCAGCTAAATAACCTGCTTCGACACCTTGCATTACAAATCGTCTTAACGTAATAATATGTGCTGTAGAAGTTGGTAAACATAGAAAAATACTATTAATTAGTCCAATATTAAATTTTTCTATTCCATAAAATAATAAATTTTGATGACCGTATGAAATGCGTGTTTCTAAAAATGTAAAAGAATTATGGAAATAGCCATTTAGTACAGAAATTTCGGAAATCATTGCGGAAGCAATATCTGGAACAATCAATGGTAATGATCCAATGTTTTGAAGCCATTTAAATGTAAAAACTGTGACAAAATTTCTTTTCCTGAAATGATCAAATAAGTTAAAATTGTTCCTAAGTCATAATAACTAGTTACTTCAAATACGTTTGAACTATTGGTTTCTACCAACTTATGAACAACTTCTATGTAGTCTTTTATAGATGTTACTAAAGAAAGTATTGTGAACATGAATTCATTTTATTAATTTTTTTTGAATCCGATTTTTATTCAAAAAATCTAAGAGAATTTTGTTTAATTTTTTCATTAAACAAATATTTATACTCCTTTTCATTTTATTTTAAAGATTCAATTTATAAAAAATTGAACTTTAGAGATTTTGGAAACTGAAAAATCTTTTTTATTTCACCTTGAAAATGTTTGATTTTCTTGTTTTTGTATAATAATGATAATTATTATCAGTTATTATAAACTAGTTTTAAGACAAGATTGTTTGGTTTCTTATGCATTAGATAAATGAGTTTTATTTAAAAATTATAATAATAATTGTTATTAAACACAATAATTAAGGATAATTTAATAAGCTTCATTTTTGAGTTAAACATTTCGTTTTTAAATATTTGGAAAGCATGTTCAAAAAGTTAGTGGTAAATTTGTCGGATCCAAATTTCGAAATCCTGGAGTTCCTACTTTCTCGGACAGGAAAAAAGAAGCCGAACATGTGTTGGTTTTTGGGCACTGCGTAGGTACCTGTTGTTGTCGGGTTT
>NNCB01000001.1:0-68181 GCA_002317545.1 Scenedesmus quadricauda | reverse complement strand
CTGAATCACAAGCAACAGGCCCAGCCAACCCCACTGCCTCATCAGCAACGATAACACAGCAACGACAGCACAGCAACCCTCCCACTTTTGTCCTACGCGCTCCCCTCTCCACCCACAGGGCCCTAGCCCGCACCCCGTGTCCTTCATTCTGCTGATCGGCGTGGCCCTCGCCGGCTACAGCACCTACCTCTCCTTTGTCTACCTGACCAGGAGTAAGACGGAGGGCCTGGGGGCGCTGGACGGCTGGTAGCAGCTCAACGCATTCTATGAGCACGCCACGTGGCGCTGCCTGCGGGGCTGGGTGGGCGGGCGGGCGCGCGGCTGCACATGGGCTCCATGTGTGCCATTGCGCCGCTGTTGCTGTTGCAGAGGGGGTATGCCCGCACCGTGTCGGTGCGCATGTGCATGCATGGTGTGGGTGTGCGTGAATTGCGTGTGTGGGCGTGCGTACTCTGCGTACACGCATGCGTGTGCGGGGGCATGTATGGTGTGCGTTTTTTCGGTCCACGATGTTGAAAACCGGGCCATAAGGGCCGTCAGCGCCGGCACGTGAATTCACAAGACCTGGTTGGCGTACCCATCTGCCCACCCCCTCAGCTTCAACTTTATCGGCGCCGCCGCCGCGCTGCTCGCGCTCTTCGCCAACCTCGGCACGCTGATGGTGTCGGCCAAGAGCAGCTTCTCGATCGAGGTGCTGACGCAGGCGGCCAGCAACACGCTGGCGGCGCACCAGGTGTCCCTGGCGTTCCTGACGGTGCCATCCGCAAGATCACCCAGGCATACCAAAAGGTCAGCCTCGTGGGGCGCGGCTGTGCGCGCTCCGCGCGGGCGTCATCAGCGTTTGGAGGGAGTTTGGGAGTTTCCCTCTGCGAGCAAGCGCGCGGCGCGTCATCTTCCTGTCGATCAGCGAAGCGATCCGCGAATATCCCGAGCTGGTGAAAAAGTGGCTCGGCAAGGTCGTGCCGATGCACGACAATTATTTCGCGACATTGAATTGTGCGGTCTTGTTCGGACGGCGTCGTTTTTCTGCCGGAAGCGCGTACACGCGCCGCGTCAACGCAGCACCGCTTCGCCGAACGATCGATGCCGTCTGTCGCGCGCAGCTGGCGGACTTCAAGCGCCCGCGCGAAATCCGCTCAACGCCGCCATGCCGAAGTTTGGCTGACCGCCTGGAGCCTCCCGGAACCTCCTTTTCGAATCGCCCCGCGCGTGTCTGTGGCATGCCCCCGGCCCAAGTGTTTTCCGAGGGCCATGCACGGCAGGGGAGCGCAACACCTGAGAGCGCGGCGACACTAATGAATCCCGAGCTCGCCGTCACGCCAGTGGGGCAGCCCAGCACGCTGCCGGGGAGTGCCGATGGGCGCCAGCTCAGGACTGCCCGGGGCTAGGTGATTAGGCTGACCGCCGACGGTCGCGCGCTCCGACGCAAGGTACCCTTGACGGGCTTGGCTAATTTTTCTTCGTGGTGTAGCGTGACGTTCTCGGCCAGGCGTTGTCGGGTTGGCGATATTGAAATCTGTGCGACTGCGCTGCCGTCGCCAACGCATGCCTTTACCATACCTGAGCGTGTGTAACAATACTGTGATTCTGTTCAGAAGATTTCTTTTCGCAGAAAAAGAAGAGGGCAGCTAGGTACCTACCCACTGTGTGGTCTAAGAGGAGGTGCTTATGAAAAGGCTTCAAGTCAGCAGCAGCAACCCAGGGTGCGTAGGTCCAGCCTCGAAAGAGCCAGCCCCGGCTCGGGACGAGCTGTTGCTGCTCCACACACCATTGCACTGGTGGTGCAAGCCTGTGTCAAGGTGAATGAGTGTGGAAGCTCTCCAGGCGCACTGCGCCCCCGCCTGCGCAGATCCAGTGACGGCAGTTGCTGATCGACACATGCCACCTGCGTTGCGCTGGTGTGCCAGCTTCGCACATTGCTGGCATGATGCCTGACTACACAGCAGATGTTTGCTGGCATGGTCATGGGCATTTGCACTTGATCAGGTTGCAAGTGCACTATGGTAACGCGTATCACCACTAACCAAGGAGCAACAGACAGCATTGCAATACACACGTGATACCGGGGCAGTTGGTGCCGTCAGCCATCGCTTATCCTGTAAATCGACACCCCTACACATGCCATGGTCGGCTGATGCTGACGTGATACAGGTCGCGGCAAGAGTAGCCGACGTCAAGGATCCAGAGCACGCCGGTGTTTCGCGGGTGACACAGTATGCTTTGCGCCCCATCGTAGATCAAGAACTAAAACTAAAATTGCTAGAAATTGAGAGCATATTAGCGCGCCATGATGCGCGCCTGGGGCGAGCATCTCCAGCTTCGGCATCCCATCACTCGGCCGCGCCCTGCTGGCGGGCGGTATTCCCCTATCTCGAAAGCATGGCAACCACGCGTTAGGCGCATACGGTGGGCATGCAAGGCGGCGCCGATGCGCCCCTCTGTGGCGGCACTGTGGCTGCACTTGCGGTCGCTGCGCATCAGCGGGCAATAGGTCAGCCACGCCTGAATCAAGCATTGCGGCCCTTCAGCAAGGATCACTGCAGGTGGCTCCGTCCAGCATCACTATCACATAGTCAGCAGCCTTACGAACCCAGCTCGCCGGCCCGACACGGCAGCGCCAGACTGCTGTGTCAAAGGCTGGGCGCTGTCGCTGCTTGCGGCGGGCGCAGCTCGCCGTTGGCGTCGATGCCACGCGTGAGCTGCACGGCCCTGGCTGCTGCTGGGGAGCGCCATCGCCGCCGACGGCGCCGGCTCCTACAGCGGCGAGGCGCCGCTGCCCCCGGCATCGCACCGGCTCGGGCGATGATCTGTTGGCGAGCGACCTGTTCATCTTTGGTTTGCAAGAAATGGACCCGGGTGTTCCCCCAGCAGTGGGCCGATACCGCTCGAACCTGCAGCGGTTGCGGCTCGCCAGCGCGATGGCAGCACGGCGGCGCAGCGGCGGCAGCAGCGGCGTCGGCAAAATCGGCGTCGCGGCCATCACCGAAGAGCCCAGGGTGCTGGCGCCGCACGTGGCTGCGCTCCTCAGCGGCAGCGAGCTGCGAACCCTGCCCAGATGGCCCGCAGCCTCGCATACATGGGCGGCGGCCACCGCCTGCGCCGCGTGTTGCGAGACCTCGCAGCCGGCGGCGCAGCCGGCCAGGATGGCCCCGACGGCCCGCGGCAGCCGGTCAAGATCGCCGTGCTCGGCGGCAGCATCAGCTGGGGCAGTGCGGTGACCGGCGGCCACGACGACTGGTTCACCCTCGTGGCCGCGCGGCTGCGGGAGGCGTTCCCACGCGCGAAGGTCGTGGCACGCAATGGCTGCGTGCCTGCCACGCCAAGCAGCTTCATGAACATGTGCCTGAGAACTATCTGACGACGACGTGGACCTTTTTTCCTGGAGTAAGCTAAAACGACGGCTGGGATATCGACAAAAACCCGGAGAAGCTCCCTTCCTGATCACCAACTGGCCAGTACGATCGTCTGTGGTTTCGGGACTGATGTCGTGGGTGGGCGTGGCCAGTGCAGCGACCCGCTGACACCGTGGGTTAGAGACGCCCAGTTCCCGGGCAATGTCGATGATGGTCGTCTGGTGTCGCTTGCGTTTGCTAGTAGCCGGTACCTGGGTGCTCGGCAGCGTGAGAGTAGTCGGCAGTGCGTTGCAGTCTGTTGTCACCGGTCCGCTTGCCCCGCACAAACCCCGCCTTCATGATACTCTCTACTTGCTGGCATTTGGAACACTGAATCATGGCGGTGTTGTTGTCAGCAACCGATCGCTCGCAGGGTCGATGCAGCAACCCCAAACGCGGCGGCTTTGCCCGGACGGTGGCAATGACCAGGGTACAGTGCTTTTGTGCCGACTTCGACACCCCGCTACCTGAGTTTCAGGTGTGTGTGCTTGTGCGCACGCACTGCACGCACACATCGACACACGCAGCAGAACGCTCGAGGCATATCACGCGTTCTCTGCACAGTCTGCGCGAAATATTTGAGCGGCGGCTAGCGACCGAGAGTAGACATAGCCGATCCTCCCCATCGACTTGCGATGGGGAGAATCTTATCGCAGCTCCCCACCACGCTAACGTCTCCCGTGGCGCCCGGCACTCGCGGCACCCTGCTTTCAGCTCGGCCACCCTGATTTGCCCTGGATACCCCCCGCCAGCTTACCGACGCCCACGCCAAAGGACCCAAAAGCCGGCACCCACGTTATCACCAGTACAGCATGAAATTCACAGAGTACTACGGCTACAACTACGATACCATAAGCCCCGGCGCCCGGCCACAGGGCCAATGCAGACATGGAGCTCACGCGAATCAATCGGCTGGAGCGGATTCGTCATTTGTGCGAATTGTCGCAAAATGACGCGGACAATCACACAATGCCGCAGCCATTCCATCACAATTCGAAATTATCCTTTATTTATCAGTTGATTGACTGACAAACAGAAGCCGCTTGGTGTGCCCGCAAGCTCGCTCATAAAATCGCCCGAAGCACCAGCTCCGAAAGCGCGTGGCCGGGCGACGGAACTCAACTGCAGCCGCCAGCGCGCCGCCCTTGACCTCTGCGACCATCCGGTTCGATTGCGGGTTGCGCGGATCCATCAGATAGATGTCGCTGTCGCGCCGTTACGGCGGGTCGAGGTATAGGCGATCAGGCTGCCGTCCTTTGACCAGGCGCGAGGCGCTTGGCGGCCGTCGCCGCGCACGCCGGCTGGGAGCTGGTGAATGAGGGCGCTGGGCTCAAGCAGAAGCTGGCGGGATCGTTCGCACACGCCACGGGCGGAGCTGGTGATCGAGCTCAACACCACGCGCGAGACGCGCCCCGAGGAGCCGCGGATGAGCGTCCAGCTGGCGTACCTCAAGTCGTACAGCGGGATGGGCGCCGCCGCGGTGCGCTGCGCCAACGGCTGCGAGTGCGACGAGTCCGTCGTGGACGCGCACCACTCGCTGCAGCAGAGCACAATAACCTGCGAGGCTGCGGCCCACGCAGGCGGCGCGGTGCCAGGTCGCATCAAGGTGCTGGCGCGCTCTACCAGCGGCGGCCACAAATTCAAGGTGGCTTCGGTGCAGGCGGTTTGGGCCTCGGTGAGGGCTGGGGCCTGGCTTGCTTGGGGTTGCGGGCGACGGCAGGCGCGGGAAAAACACGCAGCCGAACCTGACGCCGTGCAGTCACGCTGCTCATGCACACCACGGCTCTGCCCGGCCACCAGCGCACGGTCATGTGTGGCGACTGTTCGCCGCCTCATAGCCATAGCGCAGGTCGAAGTCGTACGGGCGAATGCCCTCGCCCCACGCGGTCAGCGTGAAGCTCATGTCGTCGCCCTTGCGCGCCGAGACACATCAGCGGGTCGAGCTCGAATGTCGCAATCGCTCAGCAGGTGACCGGCCGGATGGCGAATGAGTATCATGGGCCGCACTGACATCGTCGACACTAGGCTCAACAAGTGAGCGGAGCTTGGCCGCAGGGTTGTGTTGCTGTTCAGTGTGCACACCTTCACCTGCCATTGTTGCTGGTGTAAATGCTTTCAATCTGATCCCGTGAAAGCGTGCCCTTCCGCAAGTGTGCCGTGTTTGCAAGCATCGGGCCGTTGCCTGTGCTGCGAGCCCCAGTCTTGGCAGCCAGTGCCCTCCTGACCGCGCTCCTGCACCGATGGATTGCTCCACACGTCTCGCGCATGGCAGCGAGGAGTGGCTGGGGATGATCAACAAGGCTATCAACGCCAGATTCAAATGTCAGAAGTGGCCCACCAAGCAGCCTGGCGATGCGGCTACCGGCCAGCCGGCCGCCCCTGCAACCGTCCCCTCAGCCGCGAAGACTGGTCGCCAGGCCACCACCGGCCCCGCCACCACCTGAGGGGTCACGACAGCAAGGGGCCGATACACCCGCCGCGACGGGGCCGCAGCTGCCAGCGGCCACGGGCATGGAGGCGGGCGTGTCCGCACACCGACGGCAGCACCAGCAGGGCGGGGCAAGCAGCGATGACGCTTGATGGCGCGGCCGGCTGCTGCCCCAAAGCGGGGACAGCCGTCGTGCCGTCACCCAGGTCGACACCAGGCAGCTTGACGTGGTGGGTTCACCCTGATCAGTGACTGCCACCGGCAACTGAACCACACGCTTGTCCTGCGGCCCGGACCGGGCGCTTGCGCGATCCGGGCTTGTCGCAAATGGCACGGACGTGCCTTGGAAATCGCTACGCGGATTCCGCCCTGTGCCTGACAAGGCGCCATTACCGAAGACGGTCCGCGATGTGGTTGCATTGGCGAACCTTGTGCGCCGGGTTCGCTGCGCTCGCCACGACCTATGCCCTCGCTTGAACCCGGCATGCAATGAACCCGGCATGCAGTGGGCTGGGGTGAGTGATGCATCAACCTGTGTGCAAGCCTCTCTGCGCGCGATGGAGTTCTGCATGGTGGGAATGCACGCGGTTGCGCAGGGCCTCATCACCACGTTTTTGGGGTGCATACCCGTCGTGGACGACGCAGACAACCCCTGCCCTCCAGCCCCGGTCGCACCGCCAGTTGGTCAAGGAATGCCTGCATGTGGCATTTAACCTCCGGGAGAAGGTCCGCAGCGTTTCCTGTCTATTCGAACTCGGCGTTTACGACGCCGTATTTGCGAGCCTCTTCCATGGTCAGGCAGCGGCGGGTCGATTTGTCGGGACCGCTGCCTTTGACGGCCTTCTGCTTATACATGATGTCTGTAAGAAGCTCGCGCGACAGGAACATGCGTATCATGAAATCGTTGTCTTCGCTCGCGAGTTGCGCGGCATCCTGCTCGATCTCGCCGATCAATTCGGTGGTCGCGTCGGTACCCATGGCAACACTATAATCAATTGCGCTACGGTCACCGGTTCGTGTGAACATGTGAACAATAACAGAGAGCAGTAACGGTGGTGGGAAACGCCCGGTAGTCATGCTAACAGAGCGTCGCGCAGTGATGCCAGACAGTGCGGCGGCGCTGGTCAGTCGCTCCCACGCCCGCCGCCGTCGCCCGCCGCCTTGCCCTTTTTCCGCTTCCGATTCCGCTCGCCGCCGCCACCTCCTCGCCGCCGCCGCCGCCGCCCTCCGCACCATCTTGCGGCGGCGGCTGCTGCGCCCCCCCGCCGCCGCCGCCGCCCTCCTTGCGCTGCCGCCCGGCGCCGGCCTCTTTTTCTGGCCTTCACGGCCAGCGGGTTAGGCCCCTTGGCGTGCTTCCGGCGGAACTTCTTGTCCCCTCATCCCGCGGCCGCAGCTCATGCAGATCGTGCAGCGCCTCCGTCGCCAGCTCGTGCAGCGGCAGCGCCTGCGCGGCCGCCGCGCCGCCCGCGACGAGCGCGCGCGCGGTCTCGGACGGCTCGGACAGGTGTATGCCGTTGACCGAGGCGAACACGACCGGCGCGCCGGGCACGCGCGCAAGGGCGGCCTGCAGGGCCTTGTCCTGGGTCGCCACGACCCAGTGCGCCGCGTTGGCGGCGCCGACCTGCTCCATCAGGCAGTCCGACGCGCTCTCGCGTGGCGGCTCGTGCCGCAGTGGTGCAGCGCCTGCGCGCGCGCGGCCGCGGCGGCCGGGGCGAAATCGCCGCCGAGGGCGCGGAGCTCCGCGCCGACGCAGCGGCTGGTGAAGAGCTTGACGCGGCCGCCTAGGAGGTTCTCCTCGGCCCGGGGTTGCCATGCTGCACGTCACGGTCGTTCGCGAACCAGGGCGCGCGGGCGTCGATCAACGCGACGATGGGAGCGCGGCTGGGCGGGGCGTGAGGAGGCCGAGACGGATGCGAAACGGCCAGGCGGCGCCCAGGCTCGCACGTGCCAACGGCGCGAGCAGGCCCGCGCTGCGTTGCCGAAGCGTGCAGGTGGCGCCACTTGCCACGGTATCACCTGCCGCCAACGCGAAGGCACCGGTGGCCCCATCATTGTTGTAGTTGCCGCCGGTCACGCCAAAGTCGTTGACGCTGAAAGTGTGGCGTGGTCCAGTGTTGGCCAGCGCGGTGAGCTGCGCGACGTTGACGGCATCGTCATCGTCGGTCCAACCTACTGGGCTCATATTCACTCCTGTGCGTTCTGAGGCAACTAAAAGGCAACCCCTGTTCGCTGGCACCCCACACCCGTGTGTGCTGTTTGGTGCTACCTTGTGGCCCCTGCGTAGAGCAATTCCCTTATGCCAAAAAGGACCATTGTGAAGGCAACGCACCAGGTTGCTGTCTTCTTTCGCCGCATGGTGACGGCGCTTCAGCCCGAACCGCCAAGCACAGCGCGCTACACACGGTCGCAACGTCGCTGCGGATGATCGCCTGCAGCTCGGTGTGTCCGAGTCAGACGATCCAGCGCCGAGAGCGCCATCCTCGTGACGACACCTGCAGTGCCTGCATCCGGAAGCTGCAAGTCGAGATGTCTGCGGCAATCAAGATGTTGGATTGCGGACGGCGATCGTGCCGTCGAGGCGCAAGAAGCTGGCCGTAGTTCGGCTTCTTAGCCGCAAATTCAGATTCGATGAAATACCGAGTCGAGCGATCTGAGCACCACTGGTGACTCCCATTGATTGAGCGAGTGACTGCAAATCCACGCATGTACACGAAGTGATCCACATCTCTTGTCGTTGATCAATGCATCCAGTCCTCACTGCCCTTGCAGTGCAGGTGAACCCCTTGGGTGATTGGCGACCCTCCGGCCTGTGAACAGGCTGCCCAAGACCGCCAGCCTGGCCGTAAGCCACATAGCGGTCACCCATAGACAATACCGTGCATGCTTACAGTGCTACCGGGATCGCTCACGGTTTACCGGCTGTCGAGAAGTGGCAGGTTGCCGCCCAGGCCGGGCGGCTGCCCCGGCGCCAGCTGCTGCGGTTGCTGCTGGTACAGCGGCTGCTGCAAGGGCGCCTGATAAGCAAGCAGCGGCGCCGGCTGCCGCGCAGCCTGCACTCGCCAGGGCCAGCATGCACCTGCGGCTGTAGCAGCATCCCGGGCGCGGCTGGCGCCCCCTGCTCGCCGACGCCCCCGCCCGACCCCGGCCCCGCAAACGCCCCCGCCGGCTGCTGCTGCGGCGTCACCGCGGCCAGCAGCGCCGAGAAGCTCGGCGCCGCCTCCGCCTGCAGCCCAAACCGCGTGGCAAGGCGCCCATGCTCCGCGCGTCCAGGTCCAGCTGGAGGCAGATCTTGCGCTGTCATTCATCTCCGCCGCGCCGCCGCCTGCATCCGCGCCGCCGCCGCCGTCAGGGGCCCGGCCCTTCTTCAGGCGCTTGAGGCTCGACTCGGTCTTCCGGACGCTACCCGCGCTCCTCCGCCAGCTGCGCGTAGCGGCGGTTGACCGAGTCAAACACGGCGGCCGCGAGGGCGAGCTTCACGCCGGGGGGCAGCCGCTGCGGCGCGCCGGGCGCGTCGAGGGCCTGGCGCAGCGGCGCGAGGACGCCTGGGGCATTTGGCAGATGGCGGTGAGGCGGGCGGGTGGCGGTGATCTGGGCGGGTGGCCGTGAGGCGGGCGCTGGTGGCGCAGGGCGGGATGCGTGAGGCAACCAACCATATCGCCGGCAGGTGGGCGCCGACGGATTGACAGCCCTGCCTCGCTCGCAGCTGGCAAGCCCAGGGGCTTGCCAGCTGGCTGCACCACCCAGGGGACCTGCTGCCCACCTGAATCATGCGGCTGTGGCGCGTGGGCGACCCCTTGGACGTCATCCTGGACGTGGCGGTAATGCCCTTGTAGCTGCCGCACAACGGCCACGCAGCGGTCCGCCACCTCCTCAGCGACGACAGACAGCACCTGGGGCGAGGGCGACGGACCAGCGGCGGCCGGTGCAGCGGTTTCGGGCGCAGACGACATCAGCTGCACCCGGTATCACAATTCTTGCGGATCAGCAACGCCGAGACAGTCAGAGGGCTTGCAGGGCGGTCATGCGACATACAGATTTTGCGAGATACGGCCCTGACTGGCAGCTGCGCCGCCGGCTTGCCCGCACCTCGATGGACGACGCAGCCGCGCACCGGCATCGGCCCGCGGCGCCGAGCCGCCCCCCATCCGTTCCAGCCGCTGCATCCTGGTCGATGTCTATTTCTATGCCGCCGCGCGCTGCCAATCCGGTCGCGACGCATGTCGACGCGGCGCACCCCCGACGGCCGCAACGCCGAGGTCAACAGCTGCGCGCAATCGCGGCGTCGCAGCATATCGGAGGGCTCCGCCGCAGTCACCTGCCCTGCCCACGCTCCGGCCCGTGCTTCTGCGGCGCCGCCGGCGCCGCGGCCGCCGCACCAGGCGCCCCGCTAGGCGAATCAGCGGCTGCAGCCGGCGGCGCGGCAGCTGGCGGGCTAGCGGCTGCCTCTCGGCGCGCGGCTGCCGCTTCCCGGGCCCGGACCGCGTAGCGAGCCGCCAGCTGGCAGGCGAGACGCTGATGCGGTCCCCAAGGGTCGCCAAGATCATCCCCTCCGACACGCACCGCGCAGCCCCGCCCAAGCGCGGCGCCGACGGCCAGCTGCAGCGGCGCAAAGCCTGGCGGCAGGGGCGCCCCGCCGCCGCTCCCGCTCCCAGCTGGCGCGTGCTCCAGTTTGTCCCCGCGCGCCGCGTCCTCGAAGGCGCCCGCTATGTCTTGATGCTGCAGCGAATAGTATGCGGCCAAATTCCAGCGCTTCGCGAACGCGGCGTGCGCGTTGCCGACGCGCAGCCGCTCGACGGCGGCGCGCGTCTGCGCAAGGGACTCGAGGGAGGCCAGCAGCGACTGGCTGGCCAGGAAGTTTGAGTGGAAGGATGCGGGGTTGCCGGGGGAGAAGGCGCCTGGTGGCAAGGAGGAGGGCCGGTCAAGAAAGCGGCGATGGGGTGACAGAGCTCTGCAGCCGGTTTGCGGGGTGAGAGGGACATTGAGGGCCTGGGCACTGACGCCATGTATACACCATGCATACATGGATAGAGTTGCATGCGAGGGTCAGCAGCCACTTAGCCAGCCCACAGAATGCAGACAGCGCCCAGCATGCACAGCATTTGAGGCCTCACCGGGCAGCCCGTCCGCCAGCGCCTGGCTGACCTCCTGCAGCACCACCGCCCCCAGCACGTCAAATGCGCCGAGCCCGATGGCCGGCGCCAGCAGCGTCGCCAGCAGCGGGCCCGCGCGCTGGTCCAGGCCAGACAGCACCGCGCGGGCGCGAGGGATCACCTCCTGACGACTTGACGCCTGCGGGAAGCGGGTACGAGGGGCCAGGGTTGGGGGGCTTCGACGGAGCAAGTGCGCTGATCGAGCTGATCAGCATCGCGGCTCGGCGAACGGCGGAGGGACTCGCTTTGCTCCGCAAGGCCCGCCACCACCGCAGGGTTTCGCTCATGGTCGTGTCGGTCTTATCGGCGAAAGCCGATGGCGGCGATCGCGCAGCCGCAAGAGACGACGTGGTGGGCCGAGACTGTGTCCCGGCAGCGCCCGAGCCCCGCACCCGGGTCCGCCGCGAGCCGCTGTTGACCTCTTTCACAGCGCCTGCGGCCAGCGGCGCCGCCAGCGCTGCGCGCAGCGTCGCCTCGCCCGCGGGGACATCCCCTAGCTCCACGTACGCGTGCAGGCAGTGCGCCGCCGCCGCCACGCGCGCCGCTGCAGGGCCGCGGCCATGCTGCGCACAGGTCGGCGCCGAGCTGCATCGGCGACCTGGATGCGGCGCTCACGGACAACACGAAATCGCGCTGCGCGAACTCGAGATCCGTGGGTGCAGTGGGAGGCAGGAGACGGCAACCAGAGCCGAGCCGCGACGCTGTTGGGCATCATCGCAGGCAGGCGTTGCGCAAGGAAGCTGCGGGTGCTTTACTAGGGACTTCATGCACTGTCTCAGCTTGAGATGGTGCATGCTCAAGGCAGCGCCGCTTGAGACAGAGCTGCTGGGCGGCTCGCAGGTAACCGCCTTCGCCCGCGCCCTTCAGGAACTCGGCGACATATTCGGCCAGCCCCGGAACGACGCCGACATGTGCCTTCTTGATATAGATATACAGCGGGCGCGAACCCGGATAGCTGCCGTCGGCGATTGCCGCATAGCTCGGCGCGACGCCCTGCACCGGCACGCCCTTGATCTTGCCCTTGTTGGCCAGGAAGCTGAGCCGGCTGACCTCCGCAGCCACGCGCTCCAGCAGCCGCGCGTGCGCGTCCGGGTCACCCGACGCCGCCTTGCCCCTGCCGCGTCCTCGGTCGCCGCGTGGGACGCCGCGGCCGGTGACGCGCCGCCGCTCGCCGCTGCGCCGCCGCCCTTGCCGCCATCTGCGCGCCCGCTGCGGCGGAAGCTTCCAAAGAGGCCGCGTGCACCTCGGCGAGCAGCTTCTCCACTTCGGCCACGTGCGCCACCTCCTGTTCGCTCAAGCGTGCCGCGTGCCGTAGCCATCTCCTGCCGCCGCTCAAGGCCCTGTGTGTCCCATTGGCGGGGGCGGCGGCGTGAGATGCGCTGCTGCGAGCGTCAAACTTCGCCCATTCGAGCCAGGTTGCGTGAATGCTGTACGCGAGAATGGCGATGCCTGCGACCACGAGGAGTGCGCCGAGGCAGCTCGAGGCGGGCTTGTGCGCGGGATCACAGCCGACCGACCTGCTGAGGGCACGCAAGGACATGACCGGGACGAAGAGCATCCGGCTGGCAGGCGGCTTTCGAGGCGCGCCGATGAAAGTGCAGCGAGTGCCCGACAGTGGCGGCAGCGGCCTCGGCGGCGCTGCTGGCGGCGCTGCTGGCAGCGTCCTGCAGTGGCGAATCGGAGGCCCGGTGCTCTGAGCCGCAGCTCGTCGCACATTCTTGAGCACCGCTGATCGAGCAGCGAGCCTGCTCCTCCATCGGCCATCGACCCTGGCCACCACGCATTAAAGCCCCAGCTCTCACACACACACACACACTTCACACACACACACACAAACACTTTCGCTCCTCCTTCCGCCATCCACCCTGCCACCACGCAATAACCCTCCTGCTACACTCCGCTCACACACATATACACACACACACACACACGACAAACACTTTACTCTCTCTCTCCGATCTACCCTCGATCACGCATATCGACTACTCCGCCCGGATTCAGACGGTACATAAAGAAACCAATCCGCGCTACTGGGAGCTCATCAATGCTTTTAAAGAACTAACCGGCTACGGGGTGGTGGTCAATACCAGCTTCAACGTGCGTGGCGAGCCCATCGTCTCGACACCCAACGACGCCTACCGCTGCTTCATGCGCACCACAGACTATCTCGTGTTAGGCGCGATGCCAGGCCAACATTGTTCCCAAAGTCCTGGTTGATGACTCGATAAGCTTTTGGGTGGAATGGGGTCCGTGCAAGGGGGGCGTGTGCTCAGGCACTCCGCAGGTAGTCCCCTGCGGCAGCTCAATCAGGGTACGGTTGAAGCGGCTCTCATGCCGCATGAGGCGTGTTGTCATGGTTGGGAGAACGGCTTGGCCGCCAGATTGTCGTACGACTAGGCGTGATGTAGCCCGTGTCCCGATCTCGTGCAGTCGTCATGCCACCAAGCCGGCCGAATCCGCGCACCTGATCCTCGAGGCGAATGATATGCCTGCAACTCATTCCTGGCAATGTTGAGGGGCACCTGTTTGCGGCAAGTGGGCCGGATGCTAGTTAGAATCCCTAGCAGGTTGCAGCGCAGCGGTCGACACCGCCTGGCTGTCCGCCAGTTCCCCGCCAGCCCAGTCTCGTCACATGTCGTCTGATATCGGCGACCACGGCTTCGGGATTGAATTCGGGTCCCGAACCGCTTGGCCTGAGCCAGGCGGCGAGGTGCACCGCTGCTGGCAGCCTCCGCCGGATGGGTGGTGGGTTTGAGGCGATGGCATTCATTATGTTTTCAGACATTATTGTGCTGCTGATTAGTACGAAAGGAGCAGTTAGATCAGCTGATCAGCTGTACCGAATAGTATGCATACAATTAACCGACAAACACAAAAGAAATAAATATGGAAAACAGAATAGACATACACAGCTTGCACCGTTGTGAGGCGTCAAGCAATGTTCGCTTTGGACATGACTACCGCATCGTGCCCTGGTCACGCTTTCTAATGCGTTGATTTGGCTGCTGGCTGGGCTTAACGTCCGCCATATCTCGTCCTCCGTGTTACGCAAGCTGCTGGGGCCATCACGCCCACATAGACCTGCTGCCTAAGTAAGCAGGAGGATCTTCTTCTGCCAAAGAAGTAAAAGCAAAATCACGATTAATGATGTGTTTGCGCTCACTGAACGAGTAATGTTAACGTTACAGTGCATGCCTGTGTGAACTATCTTGCGTCATATACGTACAACTTGGAGGAATGGACCAGACCAGCCTGGGCAACGTAAACTGTCAAGAATGGACGCCAGCTGTGCTTGTTGCGCCGTGCAAGAGGAGACACAACATCTGCATGAGCGAGCCGGGATGTCTGAAACGCGCATTTAGGGTCAGGCCCTGCATCACTCCAGAGCCACAAGATGACACTCGGATGTGTCCTTTCTTGACACAAGGATGTGCCGTGCGCAGCGACCGTTGTTCCCACGAGGTCGCTGATGCTCAGTGGAACAGCATTTCCCAATAATGTGCCTCATGATGCTGCGGCCCACGAATCCGCTTTTTAGCTTCGTCGAAATCCAACACAACCACGTTGAGCTTCTGATCGAGGCTCAGCAGCTCGGAAGGATGATTGATCCGTCCCCACGAAATATCGGTAATGTGGAGCAGACCGTCCACGCCACCCAGGTCGATGAATACCCCGAAGTTGGTCATGTTTTTGATCACCCCTTCCAGTACCTGACCTTTCTCGAGGTTGTTCAGGATTTGCTGACGTTGGGCAACACACCGGCCAGCCAGGTAGCAGCGGAATGCATCATCCTCGGGGTTGCCCGCCCATCACACCACCCCAATCGCATTGCACAGTCTGCAATCGCCTGCAGCTTCAGATATTTTTACGCCGCTGGCTTGCACCGAAGGCCTTCAGCGCCATCTCTTACCCCGCACGGGTTACGATCAAAGCGCTGGCGTTTTCGCTCCGATGAAAGGTGTACTGGTTCGTCGATTAAGTCAACATGTATTCACTGCTTCTACATTTGCGCTGCTACCGTGCGTCACTTCCCGCGTCATCAGTCCCGTGCTCGCGCGTGCTCAACAGACTGTGCGCGGTAATCCAACACACCGGTCCGTCAGCCCCTTGCCAATCCCGCAAACATGATGCTCACCAAGCTCCAAACGCCATCCTGCCGCGTGGCCACGAACAAGAGCGTGCGTGCGCACGGCGCTGGGTGCCCGTGCTGCGCGGGCCGGTCCCGGTCGGTGCGCGTGAGCGCTGCCGCGCCCTCGGCGCCCGGGGCTCAACAGGACGGCCTGGTTCGCCGCATTGACGAGGACCAGGTGAGAATATCCGCTTCAATGCACTCTTTCCCGGCCCTTTCCCGCATGCGGCGGTTCAGCAGTCCCATCCCGATTTCATCGCCATAGTCCGCACCGCACAAGCCGAGACCATGCTGCCCACGCCGTCATGGCAACATCCGCCGGCGCGGCTACAAGCGCTCGGTGAGCCCACCCCCTCTGCGCCCTTACGTCTGCCAGGGCATCGCACGTGGCAAGTTGGCGCGCGGAACGGCGATGGCCTCTGGTGCGCACCTTGCCTCGCCCAGCCTCCAGCCGATGGCGGCAAGACGTTCGCGCAGCACACTGCCATCACCCGCGGCGAAGTTGACGGCTGCGAGGAGGTAGCATTTCGATGCCGGCCTCGCGCCAGTGCCGGCTGCGCTTGACGCGTGTCGCACTGACAGGCTACCAGACGCCATATCCTCGCAGCAGGGCTCCGCCTGGAACCCACGAGGCGGATGTGCCGTCTGCGGCGCCTTTTCAACTGCTTCGCTGCGCCGGCCTCAGCATGGTTGAATTCCGCCTGGTTAACCCCAAATCAGGTTGTCCTGCGCGTGCACGATGCGTGCTTCACCTCCGAGGTGCTAGGCTCCCTCAAGTGCGACTGCGCCGAGCAGCTGCAGATGTCGATGGAGTACATCCACGCCAACGCCCCCGGCATCGTGATCTACCTCTGGCAGGAGGGCCGCGGCATTGGCCTGGCCAACAAGATTGCGGCCTACAAGCTGCAGGAGCAGGGGCTCGACACCGTCGACGCCAACCGCGCCCTCGGCCTGCCTGACGACAGCCGCGAGTACACCAGTGTGCGCAACATCCTGGCGGAGCTGGGCGTCAAGAGCGTGCGGCTGATGACCAACAACCCCCGCAAGATCAACGTGCTGACCGCCCTGGGCGTCAAGGTCACCGGCCGCGTGCCCTGCCAGATCCAGGCCGGCAACCACAACAAGGTGCCAGATCCAGGGCCGCCCCTGGCGCAGAACCGAGTGCACCCTTGGGCGTGCCTTGGCATCCTCAGCCGCTGCCAGCTTGCCCACCTGCCTGCCAGCCTGCCTGTCAACCTGCCTGCCTGCCTGCCTGTGTTGCGCATGCAAGCCTCGCCATTTTGCTTCATCCAGGAAAACGCCCTGGCCATCACCGAGGCCGTGAGGTACTTTCAGCCCAACACCGCGCAGGCTCAACGACCGCGCTTCCTGCGGACCCTGGACGAGGTCCTGTGGCCCCTACCCAGGCCGGGTCAAGCTACGAGCGCATGAACACGCCCGCAGGTTGCCGGAACGGCTCGCCATTCTGGCGCGGACCAACTGCGAGTGAGATTGAAGAGCGCGTCGCGGTCCGGCCTGTCATGTCGCCACACGCGCGCTGCCGACTTCCCTAGCCCAAGAGAGGCTTGCAACCACGCGCGCACGTCTTCGGCGACTGTACCTCGCCGTCAGCAAGGCGCCTCCTCCCGGGAAGAGCTTCCACTATATTCTAAGAACATTGCCGCCGTCCTCATGTCCCTTCATTCTGGAACATACCCTTCGGGGTGTGCACCCGAGCTGGCCTCGCTAGCCCGTCTAGCCCTACTGGGCTTCTCGGGTTGGTAGCGGGGGCGACTTGGCTTTGCCGCGGTTTTCATGTCGGCGGCCTGTAACGTTGCCCCGGTTCCTTTCAACTGTGAGGTCAGAAGGCCCAAATTCCGGGCATTCACTGCTTCGAATTTTGTACAGCATTCTTCATCATGCGCATCGGAAACAGTACCTGTTGAGCTACCAGCTAGTGTCTGTACCATCACCTGCTCAAGCAACTCTGCCCGGCTCCAGCTGTTGTATGCCATCTGGCGCCTGGACAGCCATGAGCTGCTATACAAATATCACCTTTGTAAACAAAGTCAAGCCCTTGAAGTATACTGAGCCTTGAACGTACTCGTGGGTTACTTGAACTATTCTGTGGAAGCAGGTATTGACCACAAGGTACAGGGTGCAGCTCATGCATGCCTCGATGCATATAAGTGTATGAAGAGAATATCAGGTGCAATGAGTCCATCTGGTGGCACTGTTCATCATTCCCTTGCATCCGGCAGTCGGATTACGTTAGTTAGCACATGATCTACAAGTGACCCCGACCCAAGTTGTACAGGCACAGCCACAACGGAGAGTGCACTGCTGGTGTCCCATGGCTCACCGCAAGGCTGTCGCAGGCAAACCTGGCATGCAACACAGCAACAGCACCATGTAGCGGCTGGGTCGGGATCATGCAACAGTTTCACCCGTCCAGCAGCAGCACAAATTGTTCGAGCGCATGCAGACGTAGCTAAAGGTGTAGAAACGTGGTTCATACCCGGATCAGAACTATATATTAAACACACATTCGTTCTGGGACACTCTAGCTGTTGCGTGGCCTGTCAGACCTGACCGCACGGCGTTTGCGGAACTTATTCACTTCTATTATGGTGTTACGCGTTATTTGGCCTGTTCTTACAGGTCAAGGAGCGTCGGCAGCCCGCCGAAAGCTCCACCGCCTGGTCGCCCTTCTACAGTGCGTGCGGCCGTGGGGCGGCGATGAAGGATCATAGAACAGCAAATAAATCAGATCAGTCGGCCGCGCTGTAGAAGCGAAGTGGCGTCGAGCTGTTTGGGCTACCAGCAGCGGTCACGGCCGCTGCGCCGACGCGTGGCGGATGAATTTAGCGCTCAGTCCTCATGCGCATCCGTTGCTGGGCCATCTTATCACACGACTAATCAAACGCCAGTTTTTGTGGGCCGATAGCTGACCCTCCATCTCGGCGATTTCAAGCGCCCGCGCAGTCAAAGCGATTGCATCCTTCGCCTGCGGATTGGTGCGCCCCGCAACCATCAGACCATGCGCCCAGCGCCGCCAGCCGCCGGATCGCGGCTACCCCTGTGCGCCCGCTGACTCGCGGTCCGCGCTGCAGCGTGACTGGTAGGCGCCGGTGGAGCTGGCAAACCTGCGGGACCCGAGAAGCGCACGCGACTCCACGGAGGTGGCCCGGCGCCGCCGCAGCCGCAGTTGGCGCCGCGAACTTCAGCAGCAGATCGGCGCTGCTGTGATTCCGCCGAGGTTGCCGCCGCGCATGCGCCTGTTGCCATCGCAGCCGGTGCTGGCGGCAGCAGCGACGGCCTCGACCGCACCAGCAGCGCCGCAGCCGGTCGAGCACGGCGTGCGCCGCTGGCCCCGGCTGCTTCACCCCACGCGGCGGGTTCAGCGGGCTGGACGCGCCCCCGGCGGGCACGATGGGGCTGGCCGTCGGCAAGCAGCACGTCGTGCAGGTGGCCGGCGGCGTGATGACGGGTTCAACCTCGGACGGTACTGGGATGAAGTCGACCGTCGTGGGCAGTCTCCCTCCAAAAGTTCTTCGCGGCCGTGGCCCCCAGCTGCGAGGCGGCCCACGACGTCGCCGCGCTGTACGACAAGCACGCCGGCCGCTTCGTCGTCGCGGCGTCGTGCGGCGGGTTCGGGCGCATCCTTGTGGGGGTTTCCCCGACGGAGCAGCGCGGCGGGCACGTGGTACCAGTTTGGACAGATCGCCGACGCCGTGAACACGCCCCTGCAGTGCAGGCCGCCTCCGGGCTGCCCTGGCAGAATACCGCCGCGGAGTAGATCAAGAGCCAAACTGTTCGTCATCCGGGCAAAGCGATCTCCAACGGCTTCAAGACTGGTCAAGTGGGGACCTGGGCTTGCTCTGCCAAAAAATGTTCTGCGACAAAGGCACTGAGGTCTGGCGTTTGGTTCATTGGTGAACCGAGACAACACACTCCAGCATCCGCTCGACTTGATCACTTTAGGGCTGCAATCGGATTGCTCTGTTGCTGCTGCTGGTTTTCGGGTGCTTTGCGCTGTATGTAACCCAGCACACAGGCCTGCATTTACTCAGTGCTGCGGTGACTCCTGCATAAACACCACAAACTAACATTGTAATGCCGCCCCATTCCCAGGGTTCCCCCTCCATGTACTATGCCGTCTACACCGCCGCAGACGTGGCTGCGTCTGCTCAGCTGCTGGGCGGGGCGGCGTCTGTGCGGCAGCTGCAGCCGGTGGTGCCGCAGTCGGCGGCTGACGTGCAGGAAGGCATGACCTACTTTGTGACTGATGTGAGCTCCCTAAGTCCGGGCCCGGAAGCGGCCCTGAGAGCGAAGCGCGGAGTTTGCTGGCGAGCCTCGCTCATTTGGTGTTGCGCAGCACTACACATTCGGCCACATGCAGCGCATATGCCACCCCTGCGCAGACCCCCTGCTGTGGAGCTCACCCAACCCGTCGTTCCGCCTACCCCTGCCACCATATGCGTCGCAGAACCTGCCTCGTCCGGGCGCCAAGCGCAGCAACTTCACTCTGTGGCGCTGCCGACACCGGATTTCTTTGGCGCTATGCCGCCGACGTCAACGGCGTCGCGCGCCCATGCTCGTCGCACCACGGCCATGGTGATCGCAGTGCACCCATCACGGCTGACGCAGTGCTGATGGCGCCGCGGATGCGGCCGAGCTCCCTGCATGGCGGGTACGCGCCACCGGCTTTTGGAGCGGAGCGGGTGCAGCCGGGGCAGTGGGGACACCATTGCACCGTGCGCAACCGATGCGGTCAGAACACCGACAGCCTCTGACAGTCAAAGGCCGTGTCATGATCGCGAGCGACGATTGTGTTCACGATTGCATGAACCCATCTTGCGCCAGCCAAGTACAATTACCCCGTTGCTGCTGCATGTGAGGATGCCTCCCGCGCATGTCTCTGCCATAAAGTGTTTCCCCACTCGGATCAAGTCTGTGATGTCCGGGAATAAGACAATGCACGCCCGGGCCAATGTCCCGAAGAGAGCGGCCGTCTATTACCCCCGTCCTGGGGTGATCTGGCCGAGGTTGAGCCGGTCAATCAAGTCGGAGACCGCCCAGGGAAACTACACCGTGCTGGTTCACCGTGCCGGCCGAGGAGTGCTCAAGCGCTGTCCAGAGCGGCATGGCGCCGACGATTGACTGGTCAAAGGCTGTTCGCCGCCGAAGGGTCAATGTGTCGAAGGCCAGCTGGTCGGCATCCACTCGAAGGACAACGACCTGACCGTCAACGCGATCAAGACCAAGCCGCTGACCAACATGCGTGCGTCGGGCAAGGATGACGCCATCGCGCTGACCCCGGCGATCAAGTTCTCGCTGGAGCAGGCGCTGGACTTCATCGACGACGACGAACTGGTCGAAATCACGCCGAAGGAAATCCGGCTGCGCAAGAAGCTGGAAGCTGCTGACCGAAAGCGATCGTGGGATCTTGATCGACATGTGGCGGATCACAACTGCGGCGTGCGCGATCGATCGGCGGCAACATGACGGAGACAGTTGACCGCTAGGTGATTGCCTTGGGGGGTCTGGCGGTTGAAATGCGCATGCCACGCAGTTGAAAGGCTGATGGCGCGTGTGCGAGGCGCTGCGCTTGTGAGTGCTCAATGCAGTGGAGGCTTCAGATGTCACGGGCCACCATCACGACTTACAATTATCATTACGTGAAGAAGGTTCGAGCCATGAGGCCTTGACGCTTGATTGAGCAAACCCGCTTGATCGGAAACCACGTTGGTCCTGGAAAAATCGATCTGCATTCAGTTGCGCTACCCGGTCCATAAAAAAATACAGCTCCAGCGGGAAAGCATGGGGGCGCCGGGTTCTCGTAGAACAGCGGCATGATAAGGATTTATAGAGAAATTCCAAAACCTAGCTTTCAGCTCTATGAGCGGCCATGGTGGCCAGCGTGGCGTTTACGGCAGAGCATCCGGGTGTGAGCGTCATTACCGCATCTCAGGCGCCCTTTCTGCCCTGCTCTTCCCCCAGGCCCAGTCCCCGCAAGGGGGAGGGAGTTAGGGCTGGGTGTTTGGCAATATCTCACCTGGCACTCGATGGGGCTCCTCCCCCTTCTTCGAAGTGAGTATGGGATGGGTGTGGAGGTGTGCAGAGTAGCTCAAGACATATGCAATAGCCCTGCCTGTCTCTAGGGTGGGGCGGTCTGCGGCCCGGTGCATATGTGTCCATAGGCGATGGCTCCCTCACGAGCGAGCACCCCCCGACAACAAAAACCTTGACCAACAGCGGGCAGCTCCAAACTTGCGTGCGAGAACGCCTCATACACCTGCACGGGCGCAATCGCGCGTCTGAACCCAACTATGTGCGATGGCGGCGTGGCCGGCTCGGTCAATGCCGGCAATGGCTTCTTCGCGGCGAATGGCATCGAGTTTCTTCAATGCGAGCGCGGAGGCACGTCCCTGCCGCAGTCCGGCCCGCAGCCTCCTCCCCGCAACCGAGGGCAAGGCGGCGCAGCCGACGCAGCCGATGAAGGCCGCTGCGTGCGCCTCCCGCGTTGCCCTGGGCGCCGTCGTCCTGCGTGCCGGCTGGGTCGACCCGGGCGCCGCGCTTGGACTCGCGTTCCCGGCAGTTGCAGTCGCCTCTAACGGCGCGGCGGTCCTAGCGTTTACGTATGCGGGGCCTGGGAAGACGGCCGACGACATGGCGGACGCGTCCCGGGGTGGGCGCTGCCTTCATCGACGGCAGGGCGGCGGTGGTCCGTTCCAATGTCCACCCTTCAGCGCCGTCCTCGCCCATCGCGCTGGCCGACACGGGCGGCGCGCTCACCTGGGGCGAGCTGAGTGCCGCTGATGTGCACCCTGTGACGGGGACGGTGACGTCTCGGTTCGCCGCGGCGGGCAGACCGCACGGGGCGCGCACACGTCGCGACTTGGGTCGGCGTCATCCGTAGACAGGAGTTGAAGAACAGCTTCTTCTGGCCCGGACGATGGCCACTGCACCAGGCCTGCGACCTGGCTGCAGGATGTCTGCCAGCGCCATTATGTGCGCGGCGCGGCACTCGCCATCGAGGTTTGGGTCATTGATACGGTATGGCAACGCTCCGCCAGTTGCAGGAGGAGGCCTTTATCTCTTGCAATACTTCTCAGCTTTTGAACTTGGTGCTCAAATCCATGAGGGTGCCAGATCCAGTTCAATGTACGCTACGAAATCATTCCCGGTATCTCTGCAGCCCTCGGCGCTTCGGCTTACTCGGGTATTCCCCTCATCACAGAGTATGCACGCGGTAAGGTTTGTAACCTTATGCAAAGCTGAAAAAATAACGGCTTCCGTATGCATGAATGCAAACAAGATGATAATGGTCTCACATGTTTGCTTCCTAATGCGGACTACCAGTCCCGGCCTTAAGCTAAGCTGCATTCTGACTTATCGCGGCACATATTATGACTTAAGGAATCATGGCATTGGCTCCTATAGGCAAAGATATACATCAGATGCACAATTGGGTTACTGTTCAAAACTTTAGCCACCACTGCACGCCCAAAAACTTTCCAGTCTATATGCCGCAATAGCAGTCGCCGTGCGCATTGTGACAATAAATCGTATTTACTAAACACCACTAATGGAACATGGGCATGAGAGGAGCCTAGAATTAACCTTACCACTACCTGCCTGGCCATAATGCCTCCCAACAGTCAGCCTGCATCCAATTGTACCGGGCGATGATTTGCATGCAACAGGTAAGCTACCCGCTGACAGGCCCTGTACTGCAAAAGAATGCTTGCACATTCGCCTCGGGAGGGGGTGTAGGTGTTGTAAAAAGGTCGCTGCTACCTTGCCTGAGAACAAGAAGAATTTACAGCTACTGTGCACTCTAGCTATGAACCAGATACTGCTGTGACCCAGCTGCTCTACAGCTGATCTTCATCAATCGACTTTGTGGCAACCGCGAGACTAGAACAAGCCCATCGAGTACTCAAGGACTGCATCTTCGTTCACTGCGATACCAGTGCCAATTTCTTATTGAGATCACTGCTGGACAAGATCTTTGGCCCGGATCAGTTCCGATCTGAGATCATTTGGACCTATAAACGCTGGTCTAACTCCGCAAGAAACCTGCTGCCCGCGCATCAGACCATCTTTTTCTACTCAAAAAGCAATTCGTATAAATTCAACATTCTGTTCGGCTCCTATTCCGAGACAACCAACGTTGACCAGATACTCCAATTGCGCAAGAGAGACTCGGACAGCTCCAGGCTCGCGCAGAGCAGCCGGAAAGAAGACGCCATTATTAATGGACCAGCGCAAAAGAGCCCCAGAAAGCGCAGCATGGGATCCAGATCCCGGTGAGGACACGTCCCACACATGCTGGTCGCGTTGCGACGACGACTGCGCACGCCGGGTCGGCGGCGGCGAACACCGCCAGCGCCGCAGTACCATCAGGTACCGCTGAGGCAATCGCCGCACCAGGCGGTGCGCAGCGCTACCTGAGTAGTCACAGGGCTGAGCGCTGGTAGCATCGCCGCCTGCGCAGCGTCAGAGGCAGAGGCAGCGCCCTGCCCTGTTTGCGGCTTGGACATGTTGGGAATCAGCTGCACTGCCCGCGGCAGGCAGGCGCATGTCAATGCCTGCCTGGACACAGCAGCTGCACGTGAAGGCGGCGGCGGAGTGACGCTGGGGGGATTGCGCGCGAGTCAGTGCTGGCAAAGGCAGCATAATGGCAAATGAGCAGAACTTGAGGAGCGCGGGATCGGCACCTGCAGCAGCGACAGCAGCAGCAAGCGCCAAAGCCATTGCAGCCTCGCTGGTGTGGGCCGAACAGCCATCAGACGAGCAGCAGCAGCAGCAGCAGCAGCAGCAGCTCAACCCAGCCGCAGCAGTGCCAGAAGCCAGCGGCACACGAAGGCACGCACCCCGGCGTCATCACCGCGCACACGGCTGTCGCGGCAGAGGACGGCGCAAGCCGTGATCGAGACTCCCTGGTGACGTCGATGCGCCTGCAGATGGCTGGAAGGGGATGAGTGGCTGGACGCGCTGCAGACGCAGATGTGGGAGGACCAGGAGGCTGAGGAGGAGCAGGGCGCGAGGGGCGGGCCGCGGCGCGGGTGGCTGCGTGCTGCAACGAAGGCGACGGCGGCAGCGACGGCGGCCGCGTCCATGGCGGCGACGGCCCAAGGGGTCACCAGCAGTGCGAGGGCGGCAGAGAGACAGCTCTCGAGCGATGGTGAGTAGGCCTGCCTGCTGCTGGTGTCTCGACTGTGTGAGGGCTCCACGGCGTTCCACACGCTGCCGCAGCTGTGGTGCGTCATCCCAGCCGTGGTGCCGGCCATCGTCAACCTTCCAGGTTGCGGCATGAGGAGCTGGAGCACCTCGCAGGGCGGCTGAGGCAGGCGGGCACAAGGCAGCTGGAGGACATGGCTGCCATGTGCGACAGCGACCTGCAGGTGGGACCCACAGGCGGTGGGCAGCGCTGGTGGGCCGCAGTGGGCGTGCAAGCAGGCCTATGTTGTTGTCTGCCATACACGCCAATACCTGCTATTGTTTATGGCATTGGTCGTTTTGCAAGTGTGGGTGTTGTGTCTGTGTGCAGGGCGCGCGTGCGCGCCTAAACTGGCGGATCCAACACTGGGTTTGCAGGCGGCGGGGGTCACGTCAGCGCGGAACGCGCTGCCCTGCTCGCTGCAGCTGCCATGCTGCAATTCAGCATGGACTGTGCAGTGCGCAGCATGCGCAGTGGCGTGAGCGACGGCGGCCTCGACGACTGCTTGACAGGAGCGCGTGTGCCCGCGCCTTTGGTGGGGCTGAAGGATGGGGGCGGCGATGACTGGGTGTGGCAGCAGGAGACAGCCGAAGGGATGGAGTCGCCACTTGGCGGGGCAAGCGAGCTGCAGCACCAGCAGACGGCAGCAGCAGGGCAGCAGCAGCACTGGCAGCACTGGCAGCAGGAGCGGCCGGGCCAACAACGCAGCAGCACTGGTTCGATGCCCGGACGCGAACAGGCTGTGGGATCCGGTGGTTATCGAGTTTCCGTTTCAGCCTGATGCGGCATATGCAGGATGTGGACGAGGAGCAGCACGTTCAGGAGCAGCCGCGGAGCAGAAGAAGCGGCGCAGCAGCAGGGCTGCTCAGTGGCGGCACTCGATGGCGAAGGTAGCGATGTCGAAATCACCGGGGAAGACTTGCCGCGGCAGGGCACGATAGGCTGGCCGCGGCCCACTGCGAGTCGCCGCCCGTGACGGCGGCGTCCGGGCTGGACCGCAAAGGATCGCGCGGTGCGGCACGGAGCGGATACAGCCGACATTGCCGATAGAGGCGTGTCGGACCCAGCCTTGCGGTCTTTCAACAGCAGTCCGACAGAGGACCAGCGGGGAGGCCCGGCAGATCCGGCTTCCTTCAAGCGCACCAACCGCATCAGCAGGAGCGCTACGAAAAAGGGCCGGGCATCACTGCCCGGCCCTCGGATCATGCACGCAGGGTCACCGCTTCTTGCGGAGCATGCCGACGATGAGCAGGATCACGATGGCGCCCAGCGTGGACGCGATGAAGCCTGCCGCCTGGCCTTCCGCATACCAGCCCGTGGCCTGCCCGACGAACCGAAGGCCCTGCAGCGCCAGGGTAATGCCGGCCGCCTGCCTGGCTGGCTGCCGGGTGGCAGCGCATCCCTGGCACGCATCGCGGTGGAGTGCTATCGCCCGAGCCCCGGCCTCCGAACAATATGCTCATTACCTCGCATTACCGCGCTCGACCATTATGGTGAGATCAGCCTGGGTATTGTTGGGCCAATGCTCGGCTTTTTCATCCAGTCTGCACGTGTGATTCAGTTTCACGCTGCCCGGTGCATCTTCCCTCCGTGATGACATGTGATGAAGCATGTGCACCACCTCCAAACGATCCCACTTGCTGCGGCGCGCAGGCGGCCTGACCAAGGGCTTCAGGCAGGGCACCATCTACGCACCCCTGCCACGGCCGCCCTGGTCCGGCTGAAGATTAAGGTGGCGGAGAGCGCGCTGAGGTCGGTGCCGCTGGGGCAGGAGGTGGTCGTGGAAGGTGCGCGGGCAGCCAGCCGCGGGCGGCTTGGACAGCCGGGCCTGGCACCCGCAATCAGAGGCGGCGAGGCGCTCTGCTTGAATACGTATCCTGATTCCTGCAGCGGCCCACTAGTGTCGTTCCCATCGACGCCTACACCATCAAATGGACGTTCCAGGAAGCCTTCCCCACCCAATATCTCTACACCTTGGCATGCCGTGCTGACAGTGGCAACCCAGCCAACTACTCCGCAGGCACGCGCATAAAGTTCCTGGACGCCAACCACTGCCCTGGGTCCGCGCTGATCGCCGCCTTCCCGCCCGACGGCGCGCCGCCCGTGCTGCACACGGGCGACGCGCGGCTGACTCGGGAGGCGACCCGCGGGTGCCGGTGCTGGATGGCGTGAGGGGCGGGCGGTGCTGGTGCTGGACACGCACTTCGCCGACCCCCATATCCTTCCCGCCTCGCGCAGGTGCGACAGCCACGTGGAGTTCTTCCAGGGCAACTACCGCGAGTACGAGGAAGACAAGAAGCGCCGCATGGGCGACGATGCCGGTCCGAAGCGCCTGCGGTTCAAGGCGTTGAAGTAAGGCAGGCACTGCCTGCCATGGTCGCCACCTGCGCGAAGCGTTGCTGCCATTGCGTCATCCCTGCTCAGGCGGGAAGTGCTTTTACGACAGCCGCCTGCTCCCCAGTAGTTAGCGATACGTAGTTGAAGTTGTAGGTACTTTCTTTGTTTACGGTGATGGTCTTGAAGGTAGCGCCTTTCCAGTCTGCAGCCCCGCGACTGCAACAGTGCGGTCGCCAAATTGGGTACTTTCCGGCCTGTCCGCTTGGTCCATGGCATGAGGCATCCAGCTTGACGCTGGCCCAGCCAGCCGCCGAGGGCGCTTGACAGCCGTTGTGCTCGCATAGGCTAATCCGTTTCACACCAGACAAGGCCTCACCAGCCCAAGCGGCACACTGCACCTGGCAGGAAGCTGACGTGGCGGCCGCCAAGCGGGCCGTGCTGGGCTGCATCGACCTGTTCCAGATCAGGTCGATGCTTACCACAGCCAGCTGGAGACAAACATGCACGCAGTGCGTCTACTGGGAGCGGCATTGCGCGGCAAGACATGGACCGGGCAGCATGTGAGGTTGTCTGCTAAGGGGAAGCTGAAAGATAATGCGACTGCATTATTAAAGCTACAAAAGCAAGTATCTGGGACACCTTCGGACACATTCTGTTACCAGCATTAAACGATTTAATAGCCGATCTGCAACATAAAGGTTACGATCTTGCAGTGGCATTTGTGCAGTTTAAAGCTGCCGGTATACTGCCGCCTCTGCTTCATTTCAGGGCCCAGCGCCAGGTCACCATGGAGGCGATGGAGGCGCTGCTGATGCGGTACAAGGGGCGGTACACCACAGTGGTGGTTCGCGGGTTGCCTGCCACATGACGGTGTGCGTAACTACCAGGCACGGAATAATATGATCAGCGATGAAGATAGGCCGAAACACCGGAATTTTACATCATTCAGCGTCCGCGAACCGGCTGTGGCCGCTGCTCTGCCGCCATGCCTGAGACAGGAAGGCTTGTAGCGCGCATCGGTGCGCCAGAAGAGGAAGGTCAGGATGGCCATCATCATCAGCCCTTCGAGACCCGCTTCATACAGTTGACATCGGGTGCGCGCCCATCGTGCCGCTGTCGGGAGGGATTCTGCCCGACCGTTGGAGCCAGGTGCGGTCATCCAAGGCGGCTCGCACGCGGCCGCCGCAACCAGCGCCTGCATCGTTGTCAAAGCGTTCCAACAGCTGCGTCAAGCCACCGTGACGGCGTGGCGCCGCAGGAACCCCAGTGCCCGCATCTCCCCTGTCACTGCCCGACACCGCCCAGACGTCCTGCCAAAAAGGTGAACGAGCTATTAAAAGACAAGATATTCGTTGCGCATAATGTCAATTTCGACTATAGCTTTCTCAAACATCATTTAGCTGCTTCCGGTTATACTCCTATACCCTTGAGCCCTGGCGCCGAGGTACCGTATTCAGAGCACAGAGCTTGACGAGCTTCGGGACTTTGTGGACCTGGTTCCGCCCCAAACGCATCATACCCAGCGTGAACAACGACCGCGACGGGCCAAAATGCCAGGCCATGCTGCGCCTGCTGACCGGCGACCGGTGGGCCCATGGAGCAACGCGCGCGGCAGCGGGGCGGCGGCGCAGCTGCAGCGAAGGGAGGGTGCCCAGCAGCGGCAGATACGTGGTCCGGAAGCGCTGCGGTGGCGGTGCAAGCAGGCGCCGCAGGGGCGCACGCAGAGGCGGCGTCCAGGTCGTTCGCGGCACGAGCCGTCGACAATACCACCGGCCGGGGCGGGCCGTGGTGCTGGTGCGGGCAGGCCGCTGCCTATGCCGCAAGGGCAGGGCGGCGGCAGACATGGGGGTGCAGCCCCGCCTCGTGCACGGCCACCATTGGCGCAGCCGCAACTTCGGCGTGACGGCCAGCAGGCCCAGGTGCCTTGCCAGCAGCAGCAGCAGCAGCAGCACGAGCAGTCTTCCGGCTGGCAAACCCTTCCCCCAGCGGCACTGAAGCAGCAGCCACAGCATCAGCATCAGCAGCACCAGCAGCAGCAACAGCTGCAGCACATACAGCGGCAAGCAATACAGCAACAGCCGCACCACCACCCCCAGCAGCAGCAGCAGCAGATGCAGCCGCAAATCCGGCAGTGCGCATCAACAGAAGGGCAGCAGCAGGCCGGTGTGCCGGCGCTTCATCATGCAGCACCCAGCAGGGCTGTTGCTGGTGCTGATGCGGCCGGGCGGCCAGGCGGCACCTTGGCGGTGCGTGGCAAGCGCGTTTGTGGGCGACTTCTGCAGCGGCTAGGTGACAGACATTTGGCCAGCTGATCAAGAGGTCATGTGTTCCGAAGCTCTGGACAGCCATTTTTTCTTGCTTGATCATGGGGAGAGAGGTTTGGTCTTCTGTAGCTCTGGACAGCTACTGCTGCTTACTTGTGTCAAGGTTTAGAAGTGTTTCATGCCACTCTTGGAACTACCACCGTCATCCCCGAGGGGCGCAGCAAAGGCAGTTAACCAGCCTGCTGATCCTTGGGTGCTGTGGCGGCAGATGCCCAAGGTGGGCGGCAACGGCCACTTCGCCAGCCCGTGGATCCTTGGTTGCAACAGGCTGACTCCTTCCTCGGCGATACCGAGCAAGTTGATGCACTCCCACCCTGATGAACGCAAGCACACCCGGGATGGCCGGAACACTCAACGACTGACGTTCCGGCGTGCTAGATTTCTTCGCTAAATCCCGTAATCGCCTGTTTTTACTTGTGTTTGCGGATTCTGTCACAGCGAAACAGGGGCGCTGTCACACTTCCAGCGAGGGTGCCATGCCTGTTGTTCCCTGTGCGCGGCCGGGCGCTGTGCGGTTGCCATGCTGCTTGTCATCGCTCTTGAGTCTTCATCTGTCCAAGTCGGGCGCCGCCATGGCGCGAATGTTGCCGCGACGCAATGCGTCCGGGCGCGGTGATGCAAAAATTAGCAGTTTCGTGACATTTCCGCACCTAAAACCTTCGGCATCGCGGAATCAAATCGGATACTTTGCTGCTTTATTCGCAACGGCTATGGGTCGCTGTCGGCGCGTGCGCCGGTATCCCTCGCGCGACATAATAGGTGTCGTGCAGGTTGGTGTCGACGCCGCCATTGGCGAGCACGACACCGGTCACGCCGCCGACGGTGAACATGAAGATGAAGCCGAGCGACCACATCATCGGCGTCTTGAACGTCATCGAACCGCCCCACATGGTGGCGATCCAGCTGAAGATCTTGATGCCCGTCGGGACCGCGATGACCATCGTCGCGGCGGTGAAGTACATCTTGAGGTTCACGCTCATGCCGACCGTGAACATGTGGTGCGCCCACACGATGAAGCCGACGGTCTCGAACTCGCGAAATGTGATTGCCAGCCTGCTGCCGCCATCGATGGCCGCTGAGACGGCGGCGAGCGTCGCGTTCGCGATCATGCTGGCGGTGGCGTCCGAGGAGATCACGCTCGTGCGATGAGCCCTATGACGTCGCTGCGGTTTTTGGCGAGCCCTATGGCGACGTCGCGGTGGGCGGCTGGCGCAACACGCCCTATGTCGTGATCCAAAATGTCGGCGCCTATATCGACGTGCCGCTGCCTGCTGACGAGCGCGAGCGCGATGGCAGACTCAGCGTCGATGCCGAGCCGCTGATGTCGCCGGGCGCATTGGTGCCGTGTGGGTGCGGCGTACATGTCTGTGATCATCGCGCTGGGGTTGGCGACCTTGGCTTTAAGGTAGGCGAACAGATTATAGCGGATCGATGGTCATACAGAGGCAGCAACACTGGATGCGGGTTTGGGCGTGATGAGTCAGGTTCTAACTCTACAGTGTGCATGGCCTGCATTCCCCCCTGCGTGTGCCTGCGGATGCTTGAGGGGTGCAACCTGTTTTGAAGCCCTGCAGCCCGGCCTTGAGCCATTCAGGCCCCACCAGTGGGATCGGCGAGTGATCTGCGCCTCGCGGCCTCCTGCATGTTGGTAGCCGGAGTCGAGATCGAACTTGAGGCATGTTCGCGGGGTGTAGGCGAAGGCGCCGATGATCGGCATCGAGGGCGAGGGGGAGATATAGGTGTTGAGGTGCACAGGTAGAGGCGTCGCATGGTCGCCAGAAGCTTGCCGAGTCGGCCCGGTCATTGCCAAAGTACCCGATTGAGCACCATGGGACGAAACCCGCAAGAAGCAGGTGATTGGCGAGGCGTACTATCTGCGGGCGTTTTTTCACTGGATGCTCACCAAGCTCGGGATCGGCACCCATCAGTTTGCGGCCCAAGTCGAACTTCGACGCCATCAGCAGGCACGTTGATGCTGTTGCCCTTCCCATAAGCGAACGTCTTGTCTGCCGTCATGCCGAAGAAGAACGTGACGGTGATCGATGGCGCGCCGCCGGTCGTCATCGCCGGCGCAACGGTGCCGCGCGCCACGGGGCCGGTGACCACGCTGACCTGGCCGGCGGTGCGGCCGGGGGCCACGGTACCGAGGGGCGAAGGGGTCCTGCCGTCTTTGGTCAGGCCGTCCGCGCCGACGGTCGGCGCCACGATCGACTGCATGGGCGCGAGCTGTGCGCCGTTGGCCCGGGTGTAGCTCACGAGCTTCGACGGAAGCACGCTGGCCGGCGCCTGCTGGGGCGCCAGGACGACGGCCTCGGCCAGACGGCGAGCATCATCGCCTCTGGGCGCGGGGGCGGGTCGATGGTCACGGCGGTCAGCTGCGCAATCGTCGCGGCCAGCTTGCTATCGCCGAGCGTCTTGATCGGCTGCCCGTCGGCGTACGGCTGCTGCTCGCGCTCGGCGACGACGGCGGCCTGCTTGCTGGCCTGGGCCGCCTTGGCGGGGGCGGGGGCCCTGGCGCCTGCGGGGCCGGGTGCACCTAGGCCCGCTCCTCCAGCTCGTCCTCGCTGGCGGCACTCGCCCATCTTCAGGGCGGCGCGGTCGTACGCCATAGTAACGTATGGGTATCGCGTGTCACCAGCGGATGCGCACGCCTGGAGTGCGGTGTGATTGAGCCAGGGGCCACCAATTTGTGGTTAGCCTCCATGGGAGTGAGTGGTCCGTAGCTACGTGCTGGCATGACGGCTTACTGCATGGCGCATGATTGATAACCAATGCGTGCACAGAAACAAGGCCTCCGCTGCTTTCAAAGCTGTTCTTGGCATGAGTATTCGCTCCTGGAGTCTATGGCAGGCGCGCTTGCTGCGCGGCGTCTGCGCGCCTGCCGCCATACGTCGAGCTCACTAGCTCTCTGCTGCCATTCCCATTTTTCCTTGCTTAGCTAGCTTGCCGCACAATTAACCGAGCCCAAGTCCCTTGTCGAGTCCGAACTGGAGCAGCATGATCCCCTCACCGGAATAGCCGTAGCGGCTGCCCGGTTCGAAATGGATGCGTAGCTTGCCGTCGGGCTCGAGGAAGTGGAAATTCGCAAAACCGGTGCTGTGACCCAGCACCATGCGCGGGGTGATCGTTCGCCAGCGCCGTCGCCGTCGAGCATCGCCCCAATGCGGTTGAACTTCAGGGTCAGGTACGAGCAGCGGGCCTGTTACCCCAGATGATGTTTGCGGTCTTGCGTGCTCAGCGCCGACGGTCGATGTGGACGAAACTCAGTCCTGCGAGCGGCGCCGTGGCAGGCGGCGAGGCAGCGAGGCGTGCGTGGCGGCGGCGGAAATGCGTGCATGTTGGCGTGTGCTGTGCCGCGGGCCCGCGCGGCGGCGGGCGCTGTGGAGCTCTCGCAGTGGGCAATGGTGTCGCCATCCAGGTGTGTTGGCGATTGACAGCGGTGCTGCGCAACGCGATCTGTGCTGTACCAGAGGACGTGGGCACAGATCAAGCGTTGAAGCCTCCAGACTGTACATGCATCGCCACAACGCCGCTGATGCGCGGTCGGCTCGAGCGCGACCATCATCGCCTTCGTCGCGTCGGCGCGCCCGTAACGACCATCGCAGGCGAGCGACCGACGACTTCGCCAACCGATCCTTGCGGCAGTTCGTTGCCGTGCTCGTCGATCACCTTCGCGATATGCCCCGGAGCGGGTTTGCCGACGGTGTGGAGCTTGTCGGGGAATTGATGTGCTTCAAGGATGAAGGCGGCTCCGCCCTCGGTCATTCCGTAAATCTCGACCAGCCCGCCCGGCCATCGTGCGAGCACATCGGCCTTGAGCGCGGCCGTCTGCTCCCCCGCACCCATCTGTCCCCAGGACCCAGCGGCACCCGCAGGTGTCCAATAAGTTTAAATAATATATCCCTTGCTTTTTTGTCCAAGCTTGACTTATTTGATCTGTTTCGTGTCGGGTTTGCCATTCGCGATTGCAAGACCAGTCGTCGCACGTCCTGTACGTCGACATCATTCGCGGAGACGAGGTACGGCCAAGTTTAGCGCGTGTTTAGGTACATTGATGCTAGCTGAAGATGCGTTGGGCTTCAGTCGTCGCTCTTGAAGCTGCTGCACAAAGCTGCTGCACAAAGCTGCGGTGCGACTGGCCGCACCCTTCGACCTGCCCGAAGAGAATTACAGCTTCTGGCAGAATTACACGCTCGATTTCATCAAGAGGTAAGAGAAATGCGGAAACATACATATGGGCTCAGCACCAGCCATGGATACTTGGATGACGCTGATGCAGCAGGCCTTGCTGCGTGCACGTGCAGGTGGCGGCGCACAACAACCCCGACGACTGCTGGGTGTCGTTCCTGGGAGGTGCGAATGGCCTATCGCAACTGCCAGGTAAGTGTGGGTTGATAGAAAAGTGACATCAGTGTATGCGCATCCAGGCCGCTGATCCTTGCGCTTGGCCGGCCACATTGTCGGGGTGGCCTATGCCGCATGAAACGGTGCAATCAGGCAGCCAGCATTCGACATGCTCGGGCGTCACGGTCCCCAGTGACGCCTGGATCCCCATGGGCGGCTGGCGGATCGCCATGCTAGCGGTCGCTAAAGAAATACCCCATTGGTGCGCCCCCGGGGTGTCGCAGCCACCTGTGAGTCTGGTCGAGCTTGCGGGACGATCAGGCCTGTCGTATCTTCGTACGGCTGGCACCAGTGCCGTCACACCGCGATTTGCAAATCCCTTCGACAATGCGATTCAGGTTTGACGCGGCATCAGGCGATATCAGGACGTACGTGCACCCAGAGACGCAGCTGCGGGTGCGTATTGCGCGCAGGTGTGCTGGCGGCGATGCCGAGCGACGGAGCGGTGATGCTGCTTCCCCGAGCCTGATTGACGCTCAAAGTGCAGGCCCAGGCCAGCAACTGCATCCAGGTCAGTCAACAGCAACTCTTGCGGCTGAAGCCGCTCCACACGACGTGATGCTGCGATGCCGTGCGCGGCCACGCAGGGTGAGTTTGTACATGTGTCCCCCATGTGGCCGTCGCAGGCGATAGACTGCCGCGGCCGGATCATGTTGTCAATACACATGTACCAGGTTGGTTTTCATCGCTGCCGTTTGCTTCAGGTTAGAAGTGAAGCACAATAGGCAGGAGCCTTTTGCCGCCCACATCAATGCGTCTTTCTGATCGAGTTGCACAGCACAGGGATCCAAGCCGTACCTGCATGCAGACATTGTGCTTCAGATGCCTGCGCGGACACACGCCACCCTCTCTAACACACACACACACACACACACACACACACGCACACACCACACCGCAAACGCACACGCAGCATGCGCACACGCAAATGCGCGCACACACACGCGCACGCACGTGCACACACCACACACATGTACGCACGTGCGCGCGCGCACACATCACACACACACACGCACACACACGTACACACAGAGTCACACACACGCACGTGCGTGCGCGCACACACTCACACACAGTTCACCCACGCACACACTATTCAGCTAGCATCGGTGCCGCGCTGAGCGCAGCGACGCGGCTGGTTCGGTCAGAAACGTCGTCGGCTCAGGAGGACATCCTGGAGGTGTACTGGCAAGAGCCGTGCGGAGATGCAGCAGCTCTATTTGCAGTCAACTCACACGCGGCCTCCTACACGTGGAAGGTGCTGATACGCGTGTCTCTACGCCCGCTGATCTCCTGCCGCTGTTTGCGACTGGGATGCGGAGGGGTGGCGCGGCTGACGTGGCGTCTAGCGTTGACGCCGCAGCGGCGTACAACGACTCCAACAGGCTCCACTCAGAGATATCGCCATGACCAACAAGCCGTCCCTCAACACCCTGCTGCAGGACTTCGAGACCGCGCAGGCAGAACGCAAGCTTCCCGACTTCAGCCCCGGCGATACCGTCGTGGTCAACGTGAAGGTCAAGGAAGGCAACCGCGAGCGCGTCCAGGCCTACGAGGGCGTGGCTGCCGGCGACGACGCAGGCCAGTGCGCACGTCTACTGGAACGACGACCTGACGTCAGCGTGACGTCACTGCTGGCTAGTGGTGCCCGCTGCAAGGCGGGTGTGTAGCTGCGCCGCTCATTATCACAGCCCCGCCTGGTGTGCCCTGGAATCGCAATGCACACGGGCACTCAGGTGACCGTTGTGCGAGCTTGGAGTCCGACAGGTGCGCGCACGGTTGCTTCAACCTACGTTCTTCGAAAAGCATTGGGCACGTGTTGAGCAGCTGGAAGGACAAGCGGGGCTGCAGTCGTTGGCGGCTACCGTGCTGTTGTTGCAGGACGCCTATGTGAATGGCGATAGATCGAGAGCCTTCACGATTGGTCGATCACTGCATCGAACCTTGCTGATGGCGGCAGTTGCAAGCCCGCTTAAGTTCATCTCGGTCGAGCTGTTCGAGTTCTTTATCCGATACATCTTCCCGATGGCTGCCGGGGAGGAGCTCGAGATGGACCTGGACCGAAATATGGTATCGCTGATGTCACAACCGTTAGGCCCGCGATCCGCCCACCACCATACTGAGGATACGGTGTACATGGGGTTCGGCGGCTGGCGGGGTGTTCGGCTTTCGAGGGCATTCGGCACAGATTGGGGATCTCTGAAGTCAGCTGTTCAGCGAGCGTTATTCAGAATATCCCGCGAAGGCTCGCAACCGGTCGGTGAAATCTTTGGCGGCCGCGTCCAAAGCCCTTAATTTGAATGCCGGGGACGACGCACAAGTGCGGTTGGCCCGATAAAGATACAAGATAGGTTGATTGACAGGCGCGTAGCCGCGTCCGAACTTCTCTATCCGCGATCGCACCGGCTGGTGGTGCTTAGGTGTGGTGGTATTTCCAGGGGGGGGGGGTATTTCGCTTCTGGGCATGACTGTCACAGTGGCGTTCCGGAACATCATCCGCCTGACAATAACGCCCCGCAAATAGCTGGCACATCCATTTATGTTTTCAGCACTCTGAATTCTGTAAATCAACCATGCTGTCAACTTTGACGTGGTTGTGTCACATCCCTGCGCGTGAGGCGCTGTTGGAGCCAGCAGAAAGGCACTGTTGGAACAATGCGTTGCACCAACCCGTGGTAGATGGAAGATCATGAAACAGCATTGCGAAATTGTCGTGCATCAATGGGGGTTGATGCGCAGCTGGCTGCCGGGCGGAACTGGCCACTGCAATCACGCACACCCGCCCAGCACCAACAAGGGCGGGTGCGCATGCTGACGCGCTGTGGATCGTGCTTCGGTCACAATGGGAGCGAAGCGAAGCAATCCAGAACGTACAAGCACGCGCTTGAATCGGTTCGCTGCGCTCGCAATGACACGCTACAGAGAGGTTGCCGCTGCCCCACGACGACGATGGGGTGGGGCGTGCAGGGAGGTATCCTTTGCCCCGTGGTCAGGGACGGGTTCTCACTACTACCGCCGCTTGGCGCCAGCCCATGTGTTGTGTGCGGTCCGCGTCGCCATAATGTCCACACAGATCCAAAGCTAGGTAGCTTGAGACGACCAGCAGGGGCTGAGCCGCGATTGCGATGGCTTACCCTGCTGCTTCTGGCTTGCTTCCTGTTGCTTGACGCTCATCTACCATTGCGCTGTGCGAGGCGGTCTATTCGTGCTGGCATCTGCCGACCAACAGCTGCCAGGCGCCATCCGCACTTCCATCGGCTGCTGCAGATCGACGAGCGAGAGTTCCTGCGCGCGGTCGCCGGTACGTTCAAGCTGTCGATCTCGTTCGAGAACTGGAAGCGCGAGGGCGACCGCTACATCCATCCCTTCGGCCTGACGGGGTTGGGCACGTGGTCGTGCGAGTTCCATCATTTCTGGCTGGAGAGCCTGCGTCGCGGGATGCACTCGGAGCTGGCTGCGCACTCGGAGCTCGTCGCGCGAGGACAAAATCATCAGAAAGGCGACGCTGTATGCCTGTTTTACGACTCCATCAAAGGGGGTGACTGTGCCTGTGGCAGCTGTACAACGGCGAAAAGTGTCAATTCGCGCGCAAGGGGGTGGGCAAGCTTCATGTTTGCCCCGGCCCTGAATTGCCTGCAGCACGCTCACTCACGAAGTTCAGCACATGCTGGAATTGCGCACATATTGCGTGCGGCCCAAGATGCATGGCTGCCCGAGGCTCACGGTTGGTTAGCAGGGTTGTTTGATTCGGATCAGGTCGTAGCGTCCGAAATGGGGATGTTGAGGGCGTAATGGTTGATATACCTCAAAAAGCAAATGGCAGATCCGCTGCGACGAGCGCAAAGCGAAGGCCGGACTTCTTGTGCCGGTCAGCCCTTGCAAGGAGCGGGTCAAGGGCGCAAACGTAGGCGCGCAGTGGCCGCCGTAGTGGTGCTGGGGGTGGTTGTTGGGCCTGTTGTGGGGGTAGTAGTCTGGGGTTGGTCGTGATTCGGATCGGACCAGAGCGACGGACTGTTGAACAGCGGTGGCCGCTGTCTTCTCGGTTCGGGCTGCGTGCGGATTGGCGTCGGCGCTGGCGGCCTGGGACAGCAGCAGGCGGCCCTGGGGCGTTGCGGTGGCGGCGGGGGAGGGGGAGGGCTTTGGGGTTGCCTTGGCGGCAGCCTGCGGCTCGGACGCTTTCATCGCGCCGCCGACGTGCGTGGTGGCGAGCTGGGCGGAAGCGGAGCGCTGGGCTCCGAGGCGTTCGCTGCTGTCGCGCACACTGTCGACGCCGCGGCAGACGGCTTGGTGCTCACCTCATTGGGGGCTGCAGCGTCCGCTGCCACCAGTAGGCCCGCCACCAGCAGGAGGGCAAGGGTTGAGCGCTGCAATCATCGGCGTCACTACCGTTGGCGCGAGGGCAAGAAGCAAGTGTGAAACTCCGGGACGGGCCGGCGAGGTGTCAGCTGCAGCACCGGGTGGTCTTTGAATGGCAACAGGCTCTGCAGGGCATGCGTTATATGAACGGTATGCTCAGAGAACGCGCAGTGCAGAGTTGGCTGAGGGCACCGGGAGTGGCGGGCGGGCTGAAGCTGACGCAATCCAGCTGACCGTGCCCATCTGGGTAGTAACGCACGTTGATGGTTCGGCAGGCCTTGAAACAAGCAGCGCAACGGAACCGGAAAATCTGTGTACCGTTTGAGCCGGATGATCGTTGTTTCAGCTGCTTGTCGTCATGCGATGTCTGGAAGCTGTCAAGCCGTTGTCGGGGATCTGAACAATGACGCTGCAGTAATGTGAAGAAATCGATGGGCATCGCATCGCCGTTCGCATCGATCCCAGGCTTGCCTCATGCGCGGCGGCATGGATACGCTGGGCATCGACTACGCCAATACCGACATCGCCTTTGTCGGCACCTTCGACACCCTTGATGTCGAAGCTATCGCGGCCCTGCAGCCCGATCTCATCATCGGCGGCCCCTATACCGATCCGGCCGTGGCAGAGCAGCTGCAGAAGGTGGCGCCCACCCTCATCGAGCGTGGCGGGGTCGCCAGCCAGGCGTACATCTGCACCGGCAGAAACACACCATAGGGGATGTAATAGCCCTGGATCGTGTTGGTGAGCGTGGTAATGGTTGCGCGCGCGCGGTGCGCGGGCTGATTTGTGTTGAAGCGTGTGTGTGTGTGTGTGTGTGTCAAGTGCCGTAGATGTCGTCAGGCGCAAATACCTAAAAGCGCTATACAAAAAAAACCGGGCGGAACGTGATCGCCTATTATTCTGGCTGGCTATCCAACCCGGGCGGGCAACGGCCTTCGGCTGGACTGTAAACGCAGAAGACTAGAACCCCTTTCTGGGCGATCCATCTATAGCCATACGGTGTACGCTATTGTTCAACTGGGATTGAAAGCGGGGTACCATTGGTGCACCCAAATTACACCGTGACTTTCCTGCCAGCCCGCTGTTTCCCAGGAAGGTGGGCTGCCCAAGGCACAGGTGGCGGGTGCGGTAGCGAGGGTGCTTGTGCTTGTGCCCGAAGACAATTGAAAAACCCCGCCGCGTTCCCTAAACGCGTGCGGCATTTTTGTGCGCGGCACCACAAGCATTGACTTAATGGGACGTCATTCCTAAACGGACCGCGCCTTAGGGGTCTCCCGATTTTTCGGGCCTGGAAATAGCAAGCCTGGCGCTCTGGAACGTGTCGATGCAAAGCCAACTCAGCCAATCATGTTATGGTACAGTGGCTGTGAGATCAGACAGCACACCACCACCCATTTATCCCAATCAATTACTGAACCAACTCCCGTATTCAGTGAAACCTGGACGTAAAGGGGGTGAGATTTTTGTTGCTTTATCGGGAAAGAAGTGATTGGTGTATGCGCGATGATAAAGGTAAATGATATCATATGAGTTGGCTAAAATGGCGGTGAGTGAGCAGTCGCGTGGTAAAGGTGCAGGGTTGCAATTAGGGAAAGCATGGCCATAGGCCAGCAGGCCGTGTGCCTGCAGCTGGCATCTCTGAAGCAAAATTTCAGGTCCCACTTTAGGACTGCAGATCCTTCACAAGACGATCGGATGCAAAGTGATGACGGTCGCGAAGCAGCGGGTCATCACAGTCCGGCACAATGGCAAGTCCTCACCCCATCCGGCCGCCGTGCTAGCTACCGATAGGTATGCCAATGCATAGCCACACCGGCAATACTCAAAAGCAATAACCAGTCTATAGATAAGTGCTGGCAGCGCGCGAGCTCCGGGAATATATGCCGGCGGACTGGTTGAGTTTTCTTTCAAAAGCAGGTCCGATTTCCTAGGCGATGACGCTGCAAGCTGATTATAGCTATATGCTATCACGTACGTACAGCGCCGGGTAATGAAAGCGTTATTGGGTAGATTGGGACGAAAAGCGTTCGATCGTGGTGTGCCAGGTCACGCTGGTGGCTTCACCCGTAAGGGTAGCCGTCAGCAACACGCTGTCTCCGGCGCATACTTCCTGGTCGGCTGCATCCAGCCACTCTGGCAAAATGCGCCGACCACTAACACGCAGACAGTGCGCACTGCGCCCTGCAGGTCACTGCGCGGTCAGCGACCAGTCAAAAGCGCGCAGGGCGGCAGGCACGGCAGGGCTGATCAAACAGGATTTTTTCTGCGCAGGTGGTATGTGCGCAACATTGGCACGCGCAGCAGGTGTACGGCAATTGCAACAAGCGGCGCACGTCAGGCGCGGCGACGTGCGCGTCGCTTCAGATACCCAGAAACGATTGCTGGCCAACCGGTACGCAGCGCCAGCCAGCTAGTTAGTTATGCTATGGTGAAAAGCGCCATATTATCAGCTGAGGGGCTTGAAGCAGAGCGAGGCCTCATGTGCACCATGGGCCCGCGCGCCAAAGTGCAGGGGCTGGCACCGCTCAGCCCTAGAAGGCTAGGCGGCACAGGCCGAATTGGCCTCGAGCAGCGGAGCCGGCTCCATCTCAAGGGATGAAGGTGATAGGAGCCACCAGACGACAGAACGCTGGTAGGGGCTGGGTGTGGCTTGCTGCCAGGGGCTGCCCCATCACTCAATCTTGACAACGGGGTGACTTGTTCCTAGGGGGGTGAGATGTGAGGCCAATCAAACTTGGAAATAGCTGGTTCTCCGCGAAAGATATTTAGGTATCGCCTGGCAGACGAATACGTGGGGGCGGTAGAGCACTGGATGGCTAGGGGGTCTCACCGACTTACCAAACCTAACCAAACTCCGAATACCCGAGAGTACTATCTGGGAGACAGACGGTGGGTGCTAAGTCCATGTTGCCGCTTGGTGAACAATGGGGCGCCTGCAACTGTGCCAAGCCAAGCTGCAGACGAGTCAGTCCAAGGGGCTCTACGGTCATCCAGGTGTGGCCCTGCCAGCACCCACTGGCGGCGCAGCTGGCGCGCCAGCGGCGCCGCAATTCGCTGCGCGCGACCCCCGGCGACGCGCCGGCCCCTCACCGTAGCCGCGGTAGGAAAGCGTGACCCCGTGATGCGCGACAGCGGCTCGTGATGCGGGTGCAGGGCATGCCCGACGTTGGCCATGGCATGCCGATGTGTACTGGAACGTCGACATCAAGCGCCACGAGTGCGCCACCGACGGGCCGACGGAGGCGGAACGCAAAGCCGAGGCCGCGCAATAGACGGTTGCAGCGTTGAGCTGGATGGCGGGGACGCCGGCGTCGATGAGCTTGCCGCCCGTGAGGAGGCCGAGGGCGTTGGGGACGAGGGAGACGATGAGGATGCCCTGGGTGACAATGAGGGAGTTGCCGTAGGTGCGCAGGTCCTTGGGAGCCAGCTGACGGTCACGTAGAAGGCGTCCAGAGATCCTGGGGCGGGGGAGATGCAAGGGGAAAGAGGGGATGCATGGGTGAGAGGAGCGCATGTGCGGGCAGCAGGGACGCGGCTGGCGTTGTCAGAGCGTGATGAGTGCGGGTCCGGGGCCCTCAGAGGCAGGCTGCAAACCTGCGTCACTCAGCCGCAGAGCGCAAAGCAGCAGCACCCACAAAGTCCTGCCTGATTGTCGGTCAGTTTGGGGTGCTCACCACGCCATGTAGCAGATGTTCAGGAACACGCCGAGCGCGTTGTTGCGCAGCAGGCGCACGATGGGCGTCTTCGCGTCGCTGTGGCCGTGCAGACGCTCGCTGATCTCCTCCAGCTTGGCCAGGGCGCCGCTGCGGTCTCCCTCGTCACCATCAACCTCTCCATCCCCCTGATGGTGAGATCAGTTGTTGCTGGTTGAGAAAAGTGCACATGTGATCAGCAAAGAAACGTGCAGCATGTGTCACCGGCAGAAGGCTGGTGGTCTGTTTAGCAAGACTAAAGGGCATCATATACATGAGCAAGGTTTGCTTGGGAGCATGCCGGAGAAACATGCCGATGTGAGTTGTGCACATGCACCCACATGCACCTGTGCATGCGTCCGAGAGTGCATGCCGCATGCAATCATGTGTGCGTGTGTCATGCGTGTGCCATGCGTGTGTCATGCGTGTGTCATGCGTGTGTCATGCACGCAGGCGTACAGCACCCCCCACAAAGCACCTTGGTTGTGCCGGCCTCGGTGGCAACGCGCAATAGCCGCCCATGGCGGAACGCGCCGTGGGCGCCTGCGTCCTTTGACGCGACGTCGCCGTCGCTGACAGCCTCGGCGCGCAGCTTGGCCAGCCGCGCTGCGGTCAGGAACGCCTTGGGCTCGGGCAGGTGCTGCGCAGGGCGGCGCCAGCAGCGCGGCTCGTGAACGCGACGAGGAAGGGGACGCGCCAGCCCCAGGCCAGCATCGCGTCGGGGGTGAGGGTGTTCTGAGCAGATCACGAGGATGGTGGCGAGATCATCCCGATGTTGACGCTATCTGCAGGGTGGCCACAAACGCCGCACGGCGGTCCGGGGGCAGCTCGGCGACGTAAGATGACGGCGCAGCCAAATTCGCCGCCGATGCAAGCCCTGGACGATGCGGCACAGCGCGAGGAGGACGGAGCAGCGCGCCGACCCCGTATCGACGCGTAGCTGGGCAGCACGCCGACCAGGAAGGTCGACGCACCCATCAGCCCCATGGTGACGAGGAAGGTGTTCTTGCGCCCGACAAGGTCGCCGATGCGCCCGAAAACCAGCGCGCCGAAGGGCCTGCAGGTACGGGCAAAGCGCGAGGCAAGTGGCGCCGAGGGCGAAGATGAAGCCGGTGGTTTCGTTGACGCCCGAAAGCTGACGCCAAAGTCGACAGCAGGCCGAGCAACCGCGTGCGAGCGAGAAGAGGACGAAGCCGGCGGCAATCACGACGCCAAGGATGAGCAGGATTTCCATGCGCCCCAATTTAGGGGGAAGAACACCTTCTCCAGGGTGGCATTCAGCTGCGTGTAGATGATGAAGTCAAACCTGCGCGGGACAGAGGGGCGACAGAGATGAGATGTCAAGCAGTGTCGTGCTGGTCCAGGTCGAAGCCAGCCGCGGAGGGGTCGAATGGGTGGCGGCAGTGTTGCAAGCGACGAAAACAGAGCGCTTACGTTGCAAACTACTGGATCAATGAGTGCCCCAGCCGGTGGTGCAGGCCGCGAGGCGGTATTGCATGCTCGAGGCAGAGCTTGCCCCAAGGCGACGCATCCCAGTGACTCGAGAGGCTGAGTCTGCTGACGCCCCCCAGCAGAGCATACAGCATGTCACATGCAGACTTTCTGGCCCATTTAAACCATCAGGAATGAACACCCGCCCATGAGGGCCGCAAACCTGATTGGCGGGAGGGTTGTAGCTCGGACCGTGCTCCCTAAGTTGCCCGGTACTCACCATTCGATTACGGTCAATGCCCTGATGTCAATCAGCTCGAAGGATTGATGACGGCATCGATGATATCCGACGGACGTTTCCTGCTATTCAACCCATTGTGATGCTGCGTACAGATCTTTGGAGTGAACTGGATTTTACTAACAAGGATCACCTCACCGATAAGCGTATTGAGCTCAATTGGTCATCCAATCAACTAGTGAGTTTGCTTATAAAGCGCGCACTTCGTCGCAGCGACGTTCGATTCTATGTGGATGAACAGATTGAAGTTGTCAGAGACGGGCAAACAGACTAGGGATCCGGACCTTGACTACAGGTATGGGGGATTCGGTCATTATGTTGGATCTATCCATATCTAAATCCTCAACGCGGGAGGTACGTACACTGAGGGCGCTTCAATGTCGCCGAGTTGGCGACGCATGGTAAATGGGCCGGGAAAGCTTTTCACCAGACAGTCGCATGCGGTGACATAGGTGTGAAAGGTCGGTTGGCTTCTTCTGCTAACGAATGCCGACCCCGTCATCCATGTTGCCGAGGCAATTGCATAGCCTCGTATCTTGCGTTCAATGCAAATGGCCTTTAAATGCGCGCTCCCGCCCACAGCGCGAGGAGCGCACCATGCAAGAGGAAAATCCGCACCACCAACTGAAACTCGTCATCGCCAGCCGCCTGCTCAGCGGCATCATCTCCCAGGATCGAAATCGGGGCCTTGCTGACCGGCTGCAGCATCGCACTGTAGCAGTACCTCCTTCCACATCAGCTAACATGGAGGCGGCATGTTTGGGGGCTAGGCGGTAGCTACCATCCCCCCAAGAGCTTAGATGCCATTTCTGATTGTTTCCTCCATTCCAATTCTGAAGCTGAATCATTGTACCATGACTGGTTCCTGCTCCAGTGGCATCCCACATTGAAGCTTGACAGAAACGCCTTGACGCCCCAGACGAACCTGTCGCTGTCGGGCGGGCTGTGCCGCATTTTCTGCAAACCCCGGAGGACCTACAACAGCCCCAATGACTGCATCAGAGGTGGCCCAAACATCGATAAATGCGGCAATCACACGAGCCAAAGCGATCAGCCAGAGCCCAGGAAACAAAATCAAGGGCACGTGCTTGAGGGTAATCCAATGCACAGGCGGGTACAGGTGTGGCAGCCACGTTGGCAGCACAATCCAGGCTCTGAGGGACATCATATGACATCACCCACCTTGGCAACACCAGAGCCGACAGGGGGAGCGATGACATTGGTCCAGCCAGGTAGGATGAGCCCTGCTGGCAGGCACGTGACAGATACGCAAGCAAGGGGCATGCTGTTTGCTGCTGTGCTTGCCGTGCACGGCGCTCGCAGGTGTATTGCACACAGCATCTTGCATGCTCTGCACAGGCAACAGCTTGTTGGACACTCCGTGAATGTGCAGGGGTGTGCACATGCCTTGTGGCACTGGAGGGCATAAGCTAGTGATGTGGGTGCAAGGCCAGGCCTGGCTGGGGTTGTCCGCGATCATTCATGATCAACAGGCAATCGTACAGAGGTTGACATGGAGCAGCGACAGACCAGGGAGGAGTCACCACCTTGTCAAAACGCCCCTGCAACGAGTACAGGCCCATTTTGCCACCTGACAAAGGTCGGTTTGCCAACCTGACTGCTCCGCACCGGCTCATCCTGGCGTATGGGCGTCAGCCTCTCAAGGGCCGGTCTCAGTGCGGCAAATCAGGGCAAAGGTCTTCGTGCTGACATCAACAGTGCATGTGCCAGGCTTAGCTAGCAAATAGCGTTAGCAGCTGCACATACCAAGCATACTTAGAGCAAGTGAGTGCGGGCAAAAGGGCACGCCTCGTATGAGTGTTCAAGTAACGGGCTTGATCAGTGTAGCATCGGAGCACCGGGCGAGCAAAGCCGACCACGACGGATTGTCGGCCAATCGTACGCCGAATTGCACCCGTGGCTTCGGTTGTCGGTGTGGGTCAGATAGGGCGTGAACAATTCCCGATCGGCCAACGCGGCTTCCAATTCGGCACGGATGACGCCGGTCGCGGCCTCAACCGCAGGAACCCAGTCGAACTCGTGACGCTCGAAAAAGCGGCGCTGCGGCAACCCCGGAAAATAGAAGCTGGAGGGCCGCTGCAATTCCGGTTCGACGGTTTCAAGACCCTGCATTATCGCGATGGCTTTACGAAAGGACGGCGAAATTGTTGCCCGTAGAAAGCCACGCAGCGGTGAACGTGCTGTCTGGTGAGATCACGCGATTTTGCCGACGATGAGGCTTGGCCAGCGGGGCGGTAGGAGCATCAGGCCGATGAGTGCCATCAACGAAGATGCCGTCCAGGCAGGCCAGCCAGATGGCGGGTGCATAGGTACGGGCGTACCGGGCAGGTAGCCGATGGCCAGCACCAGCCAGCGGGACAGACTGATTAACAGCGCAAAAAAAGTACGTGCATCATCATAGGGTTTATCTGACGGGTTCTTAGAATAACGCACCAGGGGTAAGCTACGAGGGCGGAACGTGCCAGCCCGCACGACCCTTGCATGCCTCTCAGCGCTGAGCTGTTGTTGGCGACAGCGGGGTCTTAGCGCACGCGTCCACATGTCAGCGTCCGCTCTCCCTGTCGTCCCAAAGCTGCCTCGTCCGCGCTAAGCTCCATCGCCGCAACCCCCGCTCCAGCCCTTGCTGACTCACCGTAGCCGCAGTTGTAGGCAAAGGAGAGCCAGTGGTGCGACAGGGGCTCATAGATGCGGGTGCAGGGCATCGCCACGTTGGCCATGGCAATGCCGATGATGAAGTGGAACATGGACACCAGGCCCCACGCATACGCGACAGAGATGCCGACGCTCGGGTAGACAGCAAAGCCCAGGCCGGTGCCAATCACGACAACCACAGCGTTGAGGTGGATAGTGGGGACGCCGGCGTCTAGCAGCATGCCGCCCGTGAGGAGGCCGATGGCGTTGGGGATGAGGGAGACGACGAGTACGCCCGGGTGACGATGAGGGCGTAGCCGTAGGTGCGCAGGTCCTTGGCGAGCCACCGGGGTGCAGGCGGCGGGCACCGTTCGGGTTTTAATAGCAGCGCCGCTTGAGGGCATGTCGTGTCACCTGCCAACACTGAATCAAAAGGAATCCCCGCAGACGAGCAGCGCGCGGGGTGTGCGCCCGGGCCGGCGGCAAGAATAGTAACCGGCGTAGGCATTCGCGAGACTGTTAGGCGTAGAAAGCGCCGGAGATCGTGGACTGGATGTCTGGATGGCAGAGCTTGGCAGGATGTAAGTGGCCCACATGGTGCGCAGGCTTTCGGATGCGCTCATCGGTGCCATGACATGTTCAATTCCTTATCATTCCACGCCGCGGGCGGCTAGACGATCAGCCGTTGCAAGTCCGCTTCGGCCGGCCCAGCGCACCAGGCCAAGAAGGCGCCGAAGATCAGGGGACGAGATTGGCGAGCACGGCAGATGAGGGAGGACACGACAATCACCCAAGTGGCGCGCCAGGCTACATACGCGCAGGTTCGGGTGCAAGCAATGCAGAAAGCCACTCCAGGCCACTCCTTTGAGCCCTTGTAGCATGGGCATGCACGCCTGTGCCGACACCCCATGTACAACAAGTGCTCCCTACATTTGGAGGACGACGCCGAGCGCGTTGTTGCGCAGCAGGCGCACGATGGGCACTTTGGCGTCGCTGTGGCCGTGCAGGCGCTCGGTGATCATGGCGATCTTGTCCAGGGTGCCTGCGTGACCGTTGCTGCCGCCGTTGGCCTCCTCCCGCCCTGGCAATCACAGCGCGCGTGGGGAGGCAGCGGGCGGGAGGGTAGACTTGGGGTTTCTTTGAGAGCGCCGAAGTGCAAGGCTTTAGTGCCTGGGCAAGGGCGCTGCACGCGCCTCAAAGCGAGCCAGCTTATGTGTGTGCTCGCATGTGCGTGTGTGAGCCCTCCCATGCATGGGCGCCCGCCACACTGCCTTTGCCACGCCCTCGTGGCCGAGGGCCGCACCTTCTCCAGTGGGTCCTTGTTAGTGGCGACCTCAACGTCCATGTCCAGGGTGGAGGGGTCGCAGCTGCCCACAGCCTTGTCGGCCGCGTCGCCGCCGTCGGCGGTCGACCGCAGCTTGGCCAGCCGCGCCGCGGTGAGGAACGCCTTGGGCTCCGGCATGGTGCTGCGCAGGGCGGCGCCCAGCAGCGCGGTGACGAAGGCGCAGAGGAACGGGATGCGCCAGCCCCAGGCCAGCATCGCGTCGAGGGAGAGGGTGATCTGCAGCGCATCACCAGCAGCGTCGCCACGACCATGCCGACGTCGCGCTCATCTGCAGAGTGGTGAACAGCGCCGCGGCTGTCCCTGGGGCGATGTTCGGCGACATAGGTGGCGGCGCCGCCATATTCGCCGCCCATGGCCAGGCCCTGGAGGATGCGGCACAGCGCCAGGAGGACGGGGGCGGCGACGCCGGCCGCATGGGGGCAATCGCCAAGGTGGGTAGCACGCCGATGGCGATGCCGAGGATCGACGCGAACGAGATGAAGGAGATGAAGCCGTTGCGGCGCTTGGCGCGCAGGTAGCCAGCACAGGGCGCCGATGGGCCTGACAGGTGGGGACAGCCGCGCGGAACAGCAGTGGGATGGTGCGATGGCAGGGACTGCATGTGCTGACAGACACGCGTGGAACTTTGACCATGCTGATCCGGTGGCCATGCGTCGCCGAGACGGTCCGAACCGCCTCGACGCATCCGCCTGCGCAAGGCCGATGGCAGCGACGACGAAGCCGGCGGCGTACACGCCCCAGAAGGACAGAGCCTGGACGGCCTCATTGAAGGTGGCGTGAAGGTACTTTCGGTAGATGGCGGCAAACTGTCGCGGAGGGCGTTGAAGAAGGCTGGTGGGTAGGACCAGAGCGTGCCCAGGGGTTTGAGGTGCACAGCAACAGGTGCCATGCGTCCCATGTCACCCGTCATCGGCGTTCGGAGCTCTGGTTTGCCAAATTTCTGCGCGGTGGTATAGTGGTGCCGGCCGGTACGCCCTGCTCTTGGCGGCTCGGCTCGGCGTGGCTTTCTTGCCGCTATCACTCCTGTGCTTCATGACCTGCGAATGCGTATAGGATCCCACGCCGTCGACCATCGGCAGGGAGGCCGCCGCGGATCCCGGGATCATCAGCAGGCGGCGGCGAGACAAGAGACAAGAAAACGAGTATCGCGCACATGCAGACTGGGCCCCTACCCATGGCCGCACGGAACCCTGGCGCTCGTTGCCTGGCCTACGACAACCTGAGGAAATTTTGTGAACATCATGCCGAATTATACTGGGCCAATACAGACGAAGCCCTGCGTACAGAAACCAAGAGGGAATCGCTGAGTAAAATGGGTGACAAAGCTGATCAGAGAGTTTGAGTGCCGCAAACCCGCCAGAGCCCAGTCTGCCCCACCTGCGATGATGGCTACTTGTGTCCACTGCTGAGGAGTCAGCTGTTGCTGGCTAGCGACACGCTGGACCGCCATGTTGGGGCGTCCCGGATTTTTCGGGCCCGCGAAGGGAAGCACGATGGTACACGGGCCTCACGTGTAAGAACGGACTGGCAAATGTGACCTTCTCCACGCTCAAGGCGACTCAGCAGGCCAGTACCGTACTACAATTCGCCAGATTCGAGGTAGGTAGGGGCCAGAGACTCCGCTACTTTTGACCCTGCGAATTCCTCTGAACCTCCTTGAAAAAAACCTTTTATCCCTTTTCCTCGCTGCTGCGGCGGCTTCTGGCGGGAGCTCAGGACCCCTTCGACGGCGCCACACCCGGTGCGCGTGTGGTCCGGGACCGGCATCTAGTTGGAAAGCCTTCGGCCCACTTGCTTTACGCTGTCAGTTTCCATGCCAGTGCCATGACAGAGGCGAATCACCCTCCTCGGCATTTCAGGGATCGGGGCGTGCAGCAGTGCTATCGGCTAGTGTGGTGGGAGGCTGGCTGACTTTGGAGCCCACCGGCAGTCGCTGTCCTGCAGTGGCGTGAAGCGTACAGACATGCGCGCCTCCCCTTCTTGGATTCGAGCCTTATCGCCGCAGCTGTTTCCATCGCGGACACCTCTCAGCCGGCCCTCAATGACATAGGAGTGTCATCCCGCACCACCTTGACACCGCGCCGCTTCCGCATATTCTGCATCGCCCAATTCTCGGCAAAGCGAGAGGTTGAGCCGCAGCTGATGATCATTCTGTGGTGGGCGATGTCAGGTGTTTCAAGGGACTTCAACTCCTGTGCTTTGCATCAGCCGGTACGGCTGTGCAAGCTGATGAGCGGCCATGTTGCGGCCGGTTGCCTGATGCACGTATTGCGTGAAGAAAGTCTTGCGCTGTCCCATCACTGAAAGGGAGCCTGTCGGCCCAAAGCGCCATCCTCGCGAAGGTGCCGGACACCGACGAGACGACCGTCGCCACTAGACTGAGCGACACAGCGCGGGTTTTGCGTGTTCCCAGCTGGTGCAGAAGTCGCGCTTGTGCGGCCTGGAAGAGCTCCTTTTGTATTTCTTGAAGGTCGAACAGGCCACATCTCAGTCCAGGATCTTAAACAGGGCTTGGCAACTGCACACAGCACATGCCGAGCCTGACAGAGCTTCAGCAGCTGCTGACAGAGCGAGAGGCGAATGCCGGCTTCTGGCTGTGTTCCTTACAGTACACGGGGCTCTAATGAACATCGGATTGCAGGCATGGGCTGGGTACGCATCTCGCGGTGAGCATCTGCTTCTTGCGGCATACAGTATGGTACCGTACTGACCGCTGCTGCCGGTGCACGGTGCCAGTGACGGTGCGCACAGGTACGGAAGACCACCAGTAGTTGATGTGTACTTGGATATCACGTTGATAAAGCGCCCTCTTCATAAACAAAACAATCAGTGCATCGGCAGCTTTCTTGATCTTGTAGGCATGGCGGATCTGATTTGCACGGCGTTTGCACAAGTCAACGAAACCGATATATTGCGAGTTGTCAACATCGAAACTTAAAACGGCCCGAACATCAGCACCTGCGGCTTGCCGGTCGTGCCGCTGGTGGTGTGAAAAATTGCCGGCGGGCGGTCGGCGCCGCCGAGCCCGGCGAAATCGCCATAGGGCGGGTGCGCGTGGATCGACGCCATCAGGTCCGATTTGTCATAGACGGGCAGCTTGCCGATGTCAGCGAGCCCCGCAATATCGCCGGGTTCGATCCCCTGCGCGCCCCACAGCCGCCTGACGGGGTACCTTCGACTTCACCCCGAACGTGCAGGGTTATGCCCAGTTCCTGTACAACCGTTCCAAGGACAAGAGCAGCAGCCAGCAGCCAGACGCATTACTTCATCGGTGAGGCACCCTTCATCGTGCAGGACCCGGTGCTGGGGCGCGTGACGGCGTCGCGGTCGTTCGATCCCGCGGAGGTGGGGCAGAACTACATCACCTTCGATGAGGAAGCGTGGAACCTCAACGTGGGCGTGCAGGGCACGGCCTTCAACAGCCGCTTCGACTGGGATGCGAGCGTGGTGCTGTCCCGTCGCGGGCGGGCCAGGGGCGCGTCCGCGGGCGGCGCCCGCGGGCCCCCGCGCAGTGGCCGCGGGGCGAACGTGGCTACATCCGACCCGCGGCGTTGAACCCGAGGCCGAGGATCGCCGGCAATATGTCAAGCGCCCCGAATATGGCCTCGGCGCCCACACTGCGCCCCTGGGCATGACCTTCCCACATACACCTGGCACGCTCTGCCGAACCGGCGCCTCGCGGCCACTATCGGGTCGTCGCGCGGCGGCACGGTGGACGACGGCAGCGTGGCGGCGGACAAGCCTCTGGCGGTGATCCTCGCGGAGCGCAAGGCGGAAAAGGACGCCGCCTTCCAGGAGGAGTCGAGCCGCCGAGCCGGTCGAGATCGATCCGCACGCGGCCGCGGACCTGACCGCCGAGGCACGCCACGGTCGGCAGGAGGGCGCGCCCGATGTGAAGATGATCGGCGGGCGCAGAGCCCTGGGCGCTGAGGTGAGCAGGCCGCGGCCGCGCTCCTTGATAAGGGGGGGGGGTGGCTGCGGGCGCCCCTCGACACAGTGCGCACGGCCAGCGTGAACATTCCGGGCAACGTCCAGCTGTTCGGCGACGCCAATCCCAACGTCTATCGCCCGTCGGCGACGGTGAACGGCGAAATCATCACCGCGACCGACATCGAACAGCGGATGGCGCTGATCCGCATAGCGAACAATGATCTTGAGCTTCGCCCCGAAGAGTCTGACGTCTTCGCCGGCCTGCGCCAGCTGTCAGGCTTCGATCAGGAGGCCAAGGCGCGCCGGAGGAGCGGTCAGAGCTCGAGGCCTTCAGGGAGGCAGTGCGCGCCGCGGCCGAGTCAGCGGACCGGGCCGGGGGCGCCGAGGGCGCGGCGGCGGCGGCGGAGGCGGCGGGGGCGGGAGCGGATCCGCTGGCGCGGAGGCGGTCGGGGGAGGCGGCGGGCCCGCAGCAGCAGCAGCAGCAGCAACACCAGCAGCAGCAGCCCACGGCTGCGCCTATCAAGAAGCAGCCATTGGTAAAGGCGGTGATCAAAGTGATACCAAAGAGCAAGCGGCCGCCAGCGACCGCGAGCACCAGCGGGAAGCCGGTGCGGCGCCGCCAACGGCGGTCATCCCGCTCCAGAAGGCAAGGCAGATCGCGAGAATGTTTCGGCGGTTGAAGCGGTGCGCCAGCCGCGCGATGGGTAGGCCAAGCGGCGGATAGATCAGCGCAAACGCAGTGCCGCCGAGCAGCCCGAGCAGCGTATCGGAAAGGCCAAACTCGCGTTTGATCGGCTCCGCGACGATACCGATGATCTGGCGGTCGGCCATGTTGAGGGTCGAGACCAGGAACATCAGGATGACAAGCGCGTCGCTTCATCGTTTTGCAGAAAATGATTCGTCAGAGGTCGATAGGTGGTCGATAGAGCGGGACCGCTTTTGCAATCCCCTGGGAGGCCTAAATTAGCGGAACTTTTGACAAGACGGGTCAAGGCAGTTACAATACGAAGCGACGGAGACCATTCTCAAATGTTGCAGAAACGAGAAGCTCAGAATGAGGCTCGAAGCGGGAGAAAGCGGTACCGGTGTTGACCGCAGTAGCCCCCATGACGCAGTGATTGACAAAACGACGGATAAGAATCTGCCATTATCGATCCAGGAAATTTGCGCTCGCCTTTGAACCTTATGCATCTTTCAAGTAACCGAAAAGCCGGTGATTTTACCGTCAATCGTCGGTGATACGGTGGCAACGCGGCTGCGCGCTGTCGTGGCGCGGGAAATGTCGGTAATCAACGCTGAGTCGCTTTTATGGACTCATTAAAGGGCACTCTTGACGCAGACGGAGCGAAGCGTGACGCTTGCAGCCGCAGACTCCGGCGCTGCTGCGCCAACGGCACGATTGAAGTCGTCTACGCTGTCTGATGCGCCCACCAGATCTCCTGCGAAGAATGCGGTCGGGACTGCGATGAATCAGTTATCTGCCAAGGCTGCGGCGCGCTGCATTCTGCTGCGAGCTTCACCGGCTGCGCACGTCGAGGCGGGCGCGGCGCCATGGCCCAGGCGAATGCGCGCGGCTGGCCTCACACATGGCACGCGGGTAGGCGCACGCCGTGGTGCATCGCGCAGCTGAATGCTGGGTAGCTGAGGCTTCGGTAATACTTGCTGTCTCCTCATATAATATGGTCAACGTCCTGCATTTGTAAAGATACGAGGTCGCCGGGAAGGATATTCCCTTATGAGCGCGCATCTATACAGTAAAAAGCGCTCTGATCTTCACCATGACCTTGACCGCAGGACGCGCTGCAAGGCGCGCACGACGCCTCATGGTGCCGAAAAGTGCGCGACTTGAATAGGGTGCATGGTTGGGGACTCCGCGCGACACCGCCTCGCTGGTGCACCCAGGGCAGTTGTGGTGTTGGTGGTGCGTAGCCCGTTGAAAATCCATGACCAGCGTAACCTCGCAACCGCTCGGCGCTTCCTGTGCGATATACACGCGCTCCGCGCAGCTCGATGCCGCCTTCGTCGGCTTCGGGCTGGCACGATCGCCCCTCGCGTCGAGCCACGCGCCCTGTCCATGGCCAAGCTGCGCCGCTCCGGCAGGACCTGCGCCGGCAGGCTGGCGCCGCAAATGCAGTGGAATCAACGGCGGGTCCGATGGCAGCGACGCCGGGCGGCCTGGGATCAGTGCTGGCTTCCGCTAGGCGAGGACGGCGGCGCGCGCCCGCCTGGCGACACCGCGGGCCGGGCGCCGCGGGGTCCGTCGCCGGCTGGCGCGCCCATGCCGCCGCCGAAGGCCTGTCGGCCGCGTCGCCCGCGGCGCTGATGCTGGACCACCCGCTGACGCTGTGGCATTGCCTGGCCCATGTGCTGCCGCTGCGGGGCGCCCTCTGCCGCCGGCCGGGTCGGGGCCGCTGCACGTCCACGACTGGGTGCGATGCTCCTCCCGTCGGCCACCCCCACTTCTACATCCCCCTGCCACTCATGGACACTGCGTGCACAGCTTGGGCCGGCCGTCACGCCCCGTCGCTGAGAGTGCCTGCTGAATGCGGCGTCGCTTCGGCCCGCCGGCGCCCGCGGTGTCCTGCTTTGAGCTGCGGCGTCGGCGTGCGCTCCACTCCTGACACTTTCTCGATCAAGCCGATCGCCGCCACCCTCACCCTCTGGTGTGGTCGCTTGCCTGTCGCTGTCTGATTTCGGATTGGTCGGCGCAATGCCGGTGTCGCGATTATGCGCGATATGCGCAACGCGCACCGCCAGATCCCAGTCCTTGGCGAAATTGTCCCAGTCATATCCCAGCCGGTCGATCATGCCCCGGCTCAGATCCTGATAGTCATTCTCGGCGCGGTCCGAACATGACGGCCGATTGCATGGGGAGCGGCGTGCATGGGCGCGCTGCCAGGCGAGCTGCGAGCATTGGATCCCGCTCGCCTTGGTCTACTGCAATGGACCGCTGGATAAGCCGTTGCAGGATGCTCAACAGCTTTGTTTCAACTGGAATATCATGCTGGTGGCCGTATTGGAGATCAGGTCCCAATCTGCATTATGAACAGCGGTACCGCTCAAGGTAGTGGCCGAAGGGTTAAAGCTGTGGCGCGGCTGCTACCACGAAATGCTGGACGCCTGGGCCCAGCAGCAGCGACAATCGGGCGGAGGACGTGCACAGTGCGAGGCGAGTGTCGCTGGAGAGGAGCAGGAGGGGCGGGGCGGCAAAGCAGGTGTTGGTGGGGAGGATCACGAGGGGCCGGGCGGCGGAGAGGGCGCTGCTGATGGGGGCGGACGTGCTGTAGAGGCAGGGGGCTTGTCTGGCGGCATCGACGACTTCGGGCCGGCTACCTCGTGTTTGCCCCGAACGCTGGGCTGCCCGCGTTCCCGTCGTGGCTGCCGTCCCTGCGCCGCGTGCTCGGGGTCGGCTCGGCGGCCGCAGGGCGGTGCGCCGTGCCGCTGGGCGGGCGCGCCCCCTTCCTGGCGACAGACTACTGTGAGGAGGCGGTCCACCGGTCTGTCCAGCTGCTGGATCCGCTGGCGCCCGGCCGCTGCACCTCAAGGGGCGCGCTCAACCCCTTCCGGCGGCCGGTGCCGGCCGCCGGCCATGGCACGCGGCTGCCGGCGTGCGGCAATGCGGTGTTGTTTGGTTGGGTCGACTCATGAACGGGGCAGGCGGGCTGCAGTATTAAATCGGTATACAAGCGTACTTGTCGTGCTATCCTCGTCTTCATATACCCAAATTTCCTTTCCTGAAGGTGTTCTCGTACTTTCAGTTTGTTTTGCCATTACTATACGTTAATTATTGGTTTTCATATACAAATTCCAAAATAAAAACATCAAATACATCTCCAGCCATATGTGCAAGCGAGTGAATTTACATGTGTTGTGTTCGTGTAAGGCGCAGCCCGTTTCCAGGCACACGGGCAGGTTTCACAGCAGCAACGCTCGGGGAGGGGGCGCGAGTCTCGACCCCTTTAAGTCAGCCAGGCAGGCTGGCGCCGCGACACAAGCCCCCCAGGCTGCCTTGAGCCCTGCCGCAGGGCCGCGGCGCAGGTTGCGCTGGCCGCTACGCAGCAGCGACGGTCTCCACCGGCGCGGGCCGGACCTGCCGCGTGACTGAGCGCATCGTCACAACTCCTCGGCGGCCGTCGGGTGGATGCCCACTGTGCTGTCGAGCTGCTGCTTCGTGACGCCCACCTGACCGCCACCGCGAAGCCCTGGGTTATGGCGCCGTGCTTGATTTTGGCCGGGTTTGACAAGCATGCGGCTTTGGGCTTGACGCCGGGCCGCAAGCCACGGAAACCCCCGGCGGCCAAGGCGGCAACAAAACCCAAGGCAAAGCCGAAGGCCGTCCCGAAACCTGCCGCCAAACCTCGGGCGAAACCGGTTGCCAAAGGCAACGCAACCGGCAAGACTCGCAAAAAATAACCATGTTCTGCAGGACGACTAGATGCTTTTCACCCCGACGCTCAGCGCCGACCGCGATCTCTGCTGAGTCATCGCCGACCATGTGGGCCCCCACCAGCCTCGGCTGGCGGCGTCGACCACCAGCTTCTTGAGGAGCGGTGGGGTTGAGCCGCTGACCGTGTTGCGCATCGGGCGGAAGCAGCTCGCGTACACGTCGATGGCGCCGTACCGCTTCTCGGCCTCGGCTTCCGTCAGGCCCTGGGCGCTGTGGGGAGCGGTTGCGGCCGAGTGCGCGTTTATTTGAATACTTGGGCCGCTGTGACGTTGGGGTCGGCCGGATCGAGCGCGGGGTGCGGAAAGGCGGGGGCGCTTGGAGATTTGCGGCTCGCGGGGCAGGCCGACCGCACGAGCTGGCGCTTCATCAAGGCAGCTGGCTGCACTCGGCTAGTCACATAGGCCGGTGAAGTTGGCTGAGATGCGAAGGAAGAGCTCGAGCGTGAGATCAACGGGCCCTCACCACTGTGGCGATGTTGGGCCAGCTGAACACTGCGCTGGGCACAGCGTCGTAGTCGGGCCTGGGGGGGGTGGTGTGCGCGCGCGGAGGGTGGTGGCAGTGAGCAGGGGAGGGTGGGGGCTTCTTATTCTTCAGCCGGGGTGCCGCTGCACCCAGGGCGGCTGTGTGCGGGAGCCCTGCTGCGCACAAAGGCCAGTGGAGGGCGAGGAGCGGGAGTCCCCGTGGTTGAATCTAGAAGGCGGTGCTTGCTGCTGCTGCTGCTGCTGCTGCTGCTGCTGCTGCTGCTGCTGCTGCATCGTCTCACCAGGTGGCTCCTCCTTGACGATGGTGCGGGCCGGGCCATGCCCTCCATCAGGGCCACAGGGGTCAGGTTGATGCGGTCCGTGCGTGTCGAGGTGGGGGCAGGGAGGGTGGGAGCCTTTGATGGCCAAGGAAGTACCTTGGTTTGGAGATTGGTGAGGTTGGTATAGACCAGTGAATGGGCGAGTTCCGCGCCAGATTGAGGAGTCGCCAAGGTGAGATGCGCGGCGGTCGGCAGGCCAATATAACCCAAACCCAGGACCGTGACCGTCTGTTCGTTATCGATGGGCACGCGCTACAATCTCCGCAATTCGTTCCGCCGCGCGGCCGTCGCCAAAGGGATTATGGGCGCGCGCCATGGCGTTATAGGCCGCTTCATCGTCCAAAAGGCTGAAAATTTCGGAAACTATCCGATTTTTGTCGGTGCCGACCAGCCGCGCGGTCCCCCTTCTTGCCCAGCTTCACGCCGGCTTCCTCCAGGCCCAGGCCGGCCGTCTTGGGGGCGCGGCCGGTGGCCATCAAGACCTGCGCCGTTCACAGTGGGGGGTGGCTTGGGTGGTGTCAGAAAAGCGGCAGGGTTCGTGCACATGCCGGCATCTAAATTGGATGAGCAGCTGGGAGCGCGAGGAAGGGACGCACGCGTCGGAGCAGCTGACGCGAGGAAAATGGGTCGCTGCGCGGTGCAGCGCCCGCGGCATTGCGAGCCGCATCCACGCCTGCAGCGGTCTCCATCACTGACGCCCGGCCCGGGCACAATCCGCACGACGGCTCGTCGCGCTGCCAAGTGCACCCGATATTGATCGCCAGGTCGATGCCGGAACTGATCGCTTGCAGCACCGATCGAAGTAGCTCAGGCGGCACCAATCTCGTTGGGTGCTTGACGATTGCCGTTGGTGGGACCTGGGAGTGCAGGTAGATGCCCGTGGCCTCGTACCGGTCGATCGCGAACAGCGCACCGCGGATCTCGCGCGGAAGGGGGTGGTTGGGTGCGCGCGGATCGCGGTGGAGGACATCGAGTAGCGCCTTGAGCGCCGCCTGCGGACCTTCAAGATGCGAAGAGCAAGAATGACATTCGGTAGCCATCAATGCGCGGTGACGGCGTGGATTTGTCAGCGCCGGGCGGCGCCACGTACGCCTGCCCCTCCCCCCCTAATCCATCCCCCCGCGGTCGTGCGGGGTCACCTCATCATCGAAGCCCCTGAGAGGCAGGGGGGCGCGGAAGCAGACGTGCGTCTCTGCGCCGAAGCGGCGGAAGATGCCGCCAAACTCCAGGGCGATGAAGCCGGCGCCCAGGACGGTCACCTGTGCGCGCACGCATGTGGGTGTGGGAGTGAGAATGTGTGTGCGTATGTGTGTTATTTATGCCGAGGTGGACGATTATTTCAGCTATCGCCGCGCGTGCCACAAAGGGGAAAATTCCTATGGCCGTCAGTTGTCGGTGATCGGGTTGGCAAAATAGCCTGCATCCAATTATTGGGGCCTGGTGGGGCCTTGTGGGCGCTGGAGGTACGGCTTCACCACAGGGCAGGGCGCAGCACAATGGCATGGCGATCATGACACGCTGGCGCATGCCGCCTGAAAACATGCATGCGGATAGCATCTGCGTGGAGCCAGTGTCGCACGAGGACGCGCACCCGCCGCCTTGCATCTGCAGCAAAATCGTTGCTAGGCGCCCGCGCACTTGTATGGGGCGCATCTCGCTCGAACGTCTCGCGCACGTGATGGCGAGCTCAGCCCCCGGGATCGTCAGCAGACGGGGCTTTCCGCGTCGGAGAATTCCGGCGGCATTCAGGGCAACATCACGGCGGGCCTCGCGGGCCGTTATGCGCGTCGCGCTGTTCGTCTGGCCCGCGAATCGGTTTGGCCGGCGCTGCTCTGCATGTGGAGCCGGGGGAGCGATAGGCAGGCGCTTGCCGCGGCATCGCCGGCTGCGCACACACCTGGCAATCCGGGGCATGGGGTCATCCTATTCAGGCTGGCCCAAGGCCGCGGATCTCTTCCTGGTGGCCTGGGGCGCGTGCACATGCCATCGCGCCGCCCACCGTGTACTTCTTGCCGTCAACGTCGATGGTGTGGGCGTCCACGATCCTGCCGCGCCCCTCGATCAGCTCCACATCTGAGATCACGAGTGGAAGCGGAACAACCACGCGGGGTCAGGGGACCGCAGCCCGGGCGCCGCAGTGATGCGGGGCATACTCCAGATGGCAGCCATGCCAACGGCAGCCTTGCACCTCCCCAAGCGCCAACCGCCTGCTCCGCTCGCGCCGCAGTAGGAATCTCGAAGTCGGCACGCCGCGCAGGCACGCTGTGCGCTGCCATGACGTTGCCCGGCAGTTAGGCAGTCAGTCACCTCGGCCGGCCCCTCACTTGCGTCTTGAGGGAGGCCTTGTAGGCACCATTGAGCCGGTGCAGCTCCTTGCGCTTGGCGTCAAGGACCGCCCCCACGTGTGCGCCGGGTGCTCACGCTCCTCCACTGGAGCATGTTGGGCAGTTGGCGTCGTCCAGGGAGTTGCCAAACTGCACAACAAAGGGCAGCTGCATGGTTTCTCAACTGCGTGTAGTTTTGGAACGCCGTCTGCCCCCTCCGCACCAAACTATGCTACTTGATCTGTCCACCCTGTCGTCTGCCCATAGCAGCCTTCCTCGCTCACCTTCGCTCGCACATGTGTACCCCTTACCCATCCACCTCTTTTCCAACCTGCGACCGTTCCAGCCACACTCGGCCGGCCCCCCACTCTCAGCCAAACCCGCCGCTGTCGTCGAAGTCTGCGGCGAACTCTGACGCGTACACCAGCAGCTTTTTGGGCACGCAGCCGCGGATCACGCAGGTGCCGCCGACGCCGCCGGCCGGTCAGCGAAATGACTCGACAGGCAGCTCCACCACGGCCACCTTGGCGCCTGCGCGTGACGCACGTACGAGGGCGGCTGCTGAGTGCGAGACCCGGGTTTCAAAGATGAGGCCGAAAGGAAATGACCGGCTGCAATTGGATAGTGACCAATTATGTTGACGCTTGGAGGCACAAACCTCCGTCAACCCGTCCTCCCGTTGCCCCTATGTGCTGCTGCTGCTTGTAAGGGTTGCGTGCTGTCGCCACTGGTGCTGGCGCTGCTGCTGCTGCTGCTGCCGCTGCTGCTGCAGCTGCTGCTGTTGCTGCTGCTGCCGCCGGTGCCGCTGGTTCTGCTGCTGCACCTGCATTCTGTGCCCGGCAGCACCACGACTGCTAGTAAGTCCGGAGGCCTGCCGACTACGTGCTTAGTGCCATCACAAAGCGTCCTCCCCCGCCCCCCTGGCCACCGGAGCTCCTGCCCTCACCATAGCTGGCCGCGAACCGCGAGCCGCGCACGCCACCACTGCCCGCGCCGATGGTGATGATATCATAACGTAGCGGCCGCGGCCATCGCATCGCCAGACGCGGCGACCGCCACCGCAGGGCGCGGCTGTTCATGCAACGGCGGGGAGGCGGTCGGAGAAACGCCGGAGCATCGGATTGCCGGGGTGGGCTTGGCAGAGCGAAGGTGCTCCGGCAGCCTGCCGGGTGTGTGGCCTCGACCAGTATCGCGTGATCAGGCCCACTCTACTATAAACTTATCCCTTTTAGGAGCTAAGCAGCGCACCCGTGCGCTGCGCCGTGAATGTCCTGGCGCGGGGCGTGGCTGGCAGAAGCGGCGAGTGCATGCGCGGTCAGGAGCCTGCCACCTGTGTCATGGGTAGGCCATTGCAGCGCAAAGCAGCCACATGATTGATAAAATCAGATCCAAGCGCAATTCACCATTCTCGGCTCTCTGGGCACAAGTCCAGGCGTGTTGACGTGGCTGCATGCGAACAGCGCATCAGCAAACGGCCTCGGCGGTCGCGCACCTGACGCAGCGGCAACTGCGGTGGCTCTGGGCCCAGCAGCAGCGCGTCTCGTTGATGGCGATGTAAGTGCCAAGTGCGTCCTTGACCATTGAAACGCATGATCACCAGGCGGAGCACCGTATGCCATGCTCAACAGAGCGCCGCACACCCGCCTGACGGGCCTGTACGTGGCACTTGGAGTGCAAATTTTGATCATGGCTGCCGAAAAGACTGGATCGGGTGCGAGAGTCCGATGACGAAGCTTGAATGACCGCTGTGCGTAGATGTGAGTTGTGACGCCCGCAAGTGAACAAATGATACGGAATATTTGTTCAAACTACGGAATGCGGGCCGTCTGTTCCGCGGTCCTTGTTGGAAACGGGCTGAATGAAGACGGCAATCTCGTCGAGAGATACCGTAGGTATAGAGCCCAACTGCGCCTGTAGTTCGCGTTGCTCCGCAGGCATCACGTAACGATCAACCTGCAATGACGCGTCATTCGCCAGAATCTCGCCCACGCCGGCAACCATGGCAAGACTGTCGTCGAGATCCAGCGGGGTCTCGATGGAGTTGTTGCCATTGGCCGGCAGGCAGAACTGAAGGATCTCGTCAACTCTGCACATCTGGTGGAACCAGCACTTCCCGTGACATCACCAGGCGTGCAATCTGGTGTTTGAGAGGAGTGGTGTGCGCTGGACAGCACAACCATGGCAGCAAAACTGTTGCGATGAATCCTCCTTGATTGGATTGATTATACATCAACTGGACTTTCCTTGCGCAGAAATGCAACAGCATGCGCACCAACTGCTGTACATGTGTGGCTGCAACGCTGTTTCTAGTTTGCACTAGCTCTGCTTGCAACTGTCCCAGACATATTGCAGTATGGGATAAACACATGCACTTGTGGACGAGGTTGGGTGTGCCGACACATGCTTCTCTGCATCTTTCCTCTGTGAGAGGCACGACATGGCCCGCAATGTTGTAGTGAGATTTTCTACTACTGGCAACTCATCGAGCGCGACCCAAGTTGACAAGTGATTTCGAGCACGCCGCGCAGCACCTGAGAGCTGACTGCCATGGTACAGCGCACATCCCGACCACTTCCATGTTGACTCACCGACAATTGTGTGCGCTCCCGGCGGTCCCATGCTCGACCTCTAGGGTCGCGAATCCGGAGCGGCGGACCTATAATACGCTGATGCAAGCAGGAGCTTCGCAGGGAGAACGATTCCCGTCCCAGCTGCACGGCTGTTGTTCGAGAACGCATAGCAGCCTTGAGTTCGTGGATAAATTGACCGATCGAGGTGAGGTATTTCCGGGTTCGCAGGGGTGCGCGATCGAAAACTCGAGCGAATATCGTCCTGTAGGATTCGGTTCCTCGGCTTCGATCGAAAGGATCCGCCGTTGCTAATCGAGCGAGGCGCCGATCGGCACGCCGGAGCGCTGCGTCGCGCAGCGACACTTTGTGAGCTGCTCTGCCGGCAGCACGTCATACCATGAGGTGCGCCACACATCCTCGTGCCGGTGCCGTGTGCAGTATGCAACAGAGGCTGCAATACATCCGGCAAACAACTGGACGGCCAATTGCACGCGATGAACTCCATCCACTGTCGTGGCGGCTGTACCGGCCCGCTCCCCACCCGGCCTCCCCAACGATAGTAGCCTCCAACCCTGCCGTCCGCATCCGCGCCTTCATCGCCTCGACAAAAGCGCAGCCACTCCGCCGCCACAGCCAAACCCCAGGAGCAGCTCGGCCCATTGTTCGTGCCCGTCGCCCCGTCGCAGCCGCGCGCCTTCGCGTCTGCCGCCGAAGGCAGACCGCAAGAACGGTACGAGAGCGGCGGCAGCGCCAGGCCGGCGGCGCGGGAATGGCGGCGCCAAGATGCAGTCGCCAGCGGCGTCGGACGCGGCGGCGGCCGCCGTGCAGCGCCAGGCTGCGCCGATGCCGAGGAGACGAAGCGCCGGCGCGCGCTGCAGCGGCTGGCGGCGATGGGGGACCAGGTAGGGAGCGACGCGCCCCCGTGGGCAAGGCTGGCGGAGACAAGCGCCAGGCGCTGCTGCAGAACAGAAAGACGGCGAGGCCAAGCGCCGCGAGGCGAAGCGTCGCGGCGGCGCGCATCGGTGAACGAAGCGGCGACACCGGCGAGCGCGCCGGGTCCGCGAGGCGGGCGGCAGCGCAGCGCGGTCACCGCCGGCACGCGCGTCATCTCCGACGAAATCCGCGTGCAGGTCACGGTGGGTCCGGGGCAGGGCTTTCTCGACGGAGCGACGCTGTCAAGGCGCAGAGGGGCAGAAGACGCAAGAAAAGGAGCGGCAGCGGCGGATGCTGGGAGCCACTGGCGCACAAGCGTGGTGTTGGGCGTGTGGCCGATGGCCACGAAGAAACCATGCACCGCGATCTCGCGCGTGCTGCCGTCCTGCACCGACTTCAGGCGCATCCCCAGCTCACGGGCCGTTGCACGACCCAGCACCTCGTCGACGGTCATAGTAGCCTCACACCAACGGATGTTCGGCCCCGTCTGCCTCCGCCTCTGCGGCAAGCGCATACATCCTCGCTCGCCGCTCGCGAGCGCGAGCGGGCCGGCATTGGGCCTCGAAGCCCTTGAACAGCCGGCCCCAGCGCCCTGGCCCCAGCCTCGGCGGTGCTGCTGCGACATCGCCACCCCAGCGCCACGCCGCCCCGCGCGGCGGCTACGCGGGCGGCTACGGCGCTGAGGATTACTACGGCAGCGGCGATGACTACGACGACGACGAGCTGGACGGCTTCATCGACGACGGCCCGGAAGGCGGCGAGGTCGGATGGCGCAAGGAGATCGAGAATGACGCTGACCAACCTGACGGCGGTCTCCGTACCGTTGCTGCCTCTACGGCACAACGACGCGGTCGTGCCGAGCAGCCAGACGGACGAGCGCCGAGAGCCGGTGGCTGCGCCGGATGACCAGGCGGCGGAGGAGGAGGAGGCGAGGCGGCTGAAGGCCAAGGCGGTGCGCAAGAGGCGGCGCGGCGCTTTTGAGAGCGACGGGGACGAGAGCGACTGAGGTTTGTGAGTGCATAGCGTTCGCCCACTGGTCTTCAACCCAGTCTGGTAATCAAAAGAGGTATTGTTAGTATTAGCATCCGCAGAGCCACTGTATTTTGCCATCCCGGAAAACTGGATCACTATCGTCCTGTTGGGAGCGTTACCTATGGCCTGCATCCTGATTAACCCCGTTGCAAAAGAAATAACATGCCTGTTGATGGGTGCCAGTAGTGACTAGTCAGAGATTACACGACGTCCTGCAAAAATGTTTACAATCATCTCAAAAACGTTGCTTAGCATGGAAAGCACGCAGGAAGGGAGCCCCTATTGAAAGACGAAGAATTGTGCCTCCATGCGGCCTTCGAAATAGCAGACGCCCAAACTGTATGGCCCTACTCTACTCATATCAAAAATACCATGAATTTGCAGCCAAGCTTTGCAGCCCGCCGTCAAATGCACACCCCAGCAGAATTCGCTGTGCCACAGCTGCAACAACACGCCGCGACTCGAGTGCACAGCCGTCGCTGCAAGCCAGCGCTGCTCCCCTAATCAGCCCTCCACCCTGCCCAAGATGGATAGTGACCCGGCACCCAGCTCCCCGGCCGCCTGCGCTGCCGAGCGCCGAGCTGCCGCCGCGTCGAGGCCCGGCGCAGCAGCCGCAGCTCCGGGCGCGTGCGGTTGCGGCGCCAGGCCGGCTTTGCAGGGGCCAGCTGCAACTCGACTGGCAGAAACAGCGGGTCAATGTCATCCGTCGCGCTGCCAGCCCAGTTGGGCTCCCACGAGCCCGCGCTGGGGCCGCCCGGTCGGAGCGGCGTGTCGCCTGCAGCAGAGAGAAATGGGTGGGGCCCCAGGGTGGTTGATCGTGCAGCGGGGTGGGGCGCGCCCTTTGGGATTTGGTCAACCAGACTGGGTCAGCTCGGCAGCACGTGCCGGCCTCTGCAAGCCGCGGATGACCGAGCCGCCCTTGCCCGCCCTTGCCCGCAAGCTTTTGCATGCCGTCGCTCCCCACCTGCTAGGCTGAGCGCAACGCCGGTCAGAGCTGCGACGCCCGCACTAACCACCCACAGCCCGACGCACGCGCCGACGATGGCCAGCGTGCTGTCCCGCGGGGCGGCAGTGAGTGCCGCTTGCGGTGCTGCCGGCTCCAAGACAGTCTGCTGCGGCATGCGGGCAGCCGGCTGCCGCGTGCGCAGCCGAGCGCGCTCCCCGGGTGTGCGTTGATGCGCGAGGTGGCGATGCGCCGTGTGCGAGAGGCCGCCGCCTTTGGCTCGTGCCGCTGCTTGCAACCCATGCATTATTTGCTAGTGATGCAACGAACAGGTACTGCTGTCGACGCTCTGCTAGGCGGAAGTGGCCCTGGAACAACGAAGCCGGTGTCAGCTCGTCCCGGGCTCGAGTCGACGCGGCTCGTGCAATTTTCCCGTCGTCCAGTCGGGCACCATACGGTTAAAGATCGGGGCTCAGGAACCAGCCGGCCCGAGCGTGTCTCAGAATTTAACGACGGCGCCGACCCCGTTGACGACGAAATCAACAAGCTGGCCGCGCTGTGGTGGACGACGCCCGAGGGGCTGCGCAAATCGATCGAAGAAGCTAAGGCCGCCCGATGATCCTAGCCGCCATCATCGCCGCAGCCATTATTCCGGCCGGCCAGTCGTTCGATTGTACGCCAACGGCCGCTTGGGCGCCCTGCCGCACGGCAGCTGGATTGCCGCCTCAGCCCAGGCCCCAGCGCCTCCCACGCATCCCAAAACCCGCCGTCCGCCATCCGCCGCCACCGCTCGCTCGCCAGCTGCGGCGCGGCCGCGCGGAGCGCAGCGGCGCGAGTGCTGCTGCCGACGGATCGGCCGCCGTCACAAAGTGATCGACGGCCGCCTGCTGGAGGTCCCCGTCATCACCATGGTATGCGCAGACCCCGTCCATGAACAGGAGCAGCTGCTCCAACGGCCCCTGCAGCTGCCCATTGTCCGATGCGCCCCCTCCACCGGCCCTCGCCTGCGCCGCTGCCGCCGCCGCGCTCTGCCGCAGCAGCTCCGCGGTGCCCTGGAGGCTTGACAGGTTCTGCCAGCAGCTGATTATTCCGGAAGCTAAAACCAATGCCGTTCGTTTGGAACGTAACGCTTCCTTTATTCAACGATTATACGTGGAGGCCATGTCAAGTGCCGAGAATATGCGTACTTCGCTTATTCGGGAGGCTCCCAACCCCATGGCCGTCGGATAGCCACGTGCCCGTGTGCATCACACCCAACTGCCAGCCCTGCCTCCCTCATATGTTGTCACTGTAAACATCTCGAGTCGCCGTTGCAACCCCCGCTGCACGGCACATTCGCCAGCCATGCGTTAAGGACGCATCATCGGCAGCACCGTCGACAGCCGTCCGCGGACGCCGCGTCAAGGGCTCGTCAAGGTCGCCGTTCAATCGCAAGCGCCTGCCCCGCCCCACGACGCCCACCCCTTCCTTTCCCGCTATCGACCGCCCTGCCTGCCAGACGTTGCCGTCCTGGTCGGCGAGCGGGTTCGACGGATCATGGCGTTTCGACGGTGCCATTTTCGATGTCGTCACCTGATCGACCTGCACCGTCGCGCGCCCGTGGGCGTCCATGACGGTGCGCGAAAACGGGTTTGAGCGAACGAAAGGCTTCGGCTTCGCTGCCTGCGATCGTCCCGGCGTTGGCCAGGTTTAACCACCCCCACACCGCCGCCGACGCCGGGTGCAGCTGCCAGCCGCTGCTGGCGGCGAGGCTGCGCGCGTACAGGCGCTGGGAGCGGTGGGGGCGTCCCAGAAGCAGGGCGCGGACGCGCGGCAGATCTAGGTCATCCGCCGCCGCCTCCAGCTCTTCAACTTCGTCCTCCTGTCAAACACGATCGGCGGTGCACGGTTTGGTTCCGGTCATTCAACAAGCGAGCGTGAGGCTGAGGTGTCTCAGTGTCACGTCACACTCCAGCGGCGCCCACGGCTGCCGCCAAGCTTGCCACGATATCTACAGGGCCCGCTGCAGGCGACCGAGCCAGCGTGCCGGGCGCCGCCAGCGCCCACGCCCCTGCCCACCTCAAAGAGCAGCCCCCAGCGCATCAGCACGCTATACAAGACATCATCCTGGCCGTCCTCCGCAAGGCTGACGACCCCATCGCCTCCCTCTGGCGCCGCCGAACCCAGTCCGCCGCCTCCGAGCTGCAGCACCCGTTGCCATCCTCGCCGGCGCCGCCGCCTTGCTGGCGGCTGCGCGGCCGTCCGCCGCGCCGCGAGCAGCGCTTTTTGCCCCGCCTCGCACGCGTGCGCCGCGGCGGGGTCCTTCTCACGCAGCTCCTCCGGGGTCATCGCGGCCGCCAGCAGCGCCGCCATGTGGCGCGGCGCCACGCGCGCGGCCCCGCCGCCGCCGCCGTACAGCCAGCGCCCTTCCATCTGGTCTGCCTTCAGCGCGCGGCAGTCCGTCATTCGAAGTGCAGTCCGGGCAGCAGCGGCGGCGGCGGCGACGGGGCGGGCCCCTCGTCGGCGGCGCACAGAGCGGGGTGCGCTGGGGCGGGTGCGGCCGCGGCTGGTGCGGTCGCGCAGTCGGGATGCGGCGGGATGCGGAGCCAGCGTGGTCGTCCGACACCAGCATCTCCGCTGCCGCCAGGTCAGCGTGGCGCCCCGGCTCCGCCGCCGCCAGCGCGCGGCACAGTGCGAGCGCGGCCGCGGCGAGGCCAAGGCTGTCGAGGCGGCGCGCGCCCGATGCCGCAGCGCGGACACGAGGAACTGCGCGTGCTGCGGCAGCTTGTCGGTCGCCGCCTATGCCGAGGGCGACGACCTGGTGTTCATGGACAAGGACAGCTTCGAACAGATCAACATCGGCAAGGACGTCTTCGTCGGCAGGCGCCATGAATTCTGCAGGAACGCGCCTGGTGGCGGCGGCGTCGGCCTGTCGGCATGAGCGCGCCGGTTGGGACCAGTCGGTATAGCTGGGCTTACCGAGCGGGTCCTGCATCGACACCCTGCCCTTCCATTCCGGCTCGGTCAGTTGCCAGATATTGCATCGGGGCTCAGGAAAGTGGGTATGAGAGCCGAACGACCGATCAAGGCCCATCCACGGAAGACCTGGTAGCATGCACGTGCCTCATGCCGGCGATCCTTCAGGACCAGTTGCAGGTGTTCGTCCACTTCGAAGAAGCGATGAACGACAGCGGCATGATCGGCATGGCGGCACCGTCGACCACCGCCGATGAATCGGACGTCAACCAGCTCAACCGCTTCCTGCTCAAGAAGGTCGACGAACTGGAACTGTCGGTCCGTTCGGCGAACTGCCTGAAGAACGACAACATCATCTATATCGGTGACCTGGTTCAGAAGACCGAAGCCCCTTTTTATGCGCTGAAGTTTGCCCTTCCTTGTAGCAAGTGCACTTGGTGACTGCGAGCGATGCGTCACATACGCCTGCGCGTTTCGAATCTCAACACGCACCGCTTTAACTGCCTGTTTTTCTAGCCTTAGCGGCTAGTACATGCCAAAACTTTAAGGTTCCGATCGTTATCGTTCCTGTTTTATCCAGCAGGAGCTATAAGCGGTATCGCATCTTTCCTACGGGTAGCCAAACCGACAGGTAATCCTGGCGTGCGCATCCGCACGGCTGCGCCCGCAAGAGCCGATATGGCGATGCTCCACAGCACGCAGCCTGGCGGCGCGCTTGTGCCCGCAGCCTGCATGCAACCTTTCGGCCGCACCTGCATGCGCGCACTGTCGACTCTGCACGGCGCGCGGGTGCATCGATCAGCGCCATCTCCGGCCATGTGCTACCCGAAAGCAGCCGGCGTGCGAGCAGCTCATCCACCAGTCGCAAACACTCGGCCGCCCGCAGCGCAGGCAGCAGCGGTCGTTCGGAGAGCGGCTCGCCCGCCCAGGGATGCAGGCCCAGCTGCAGATCCGCCAGAACTGCGTAGGACGTCCAGGACCACATGCTGGACCTGTTCGCATGGGAGAAGTCAGTAATGACGAGGACAAGGCAAGCGAGGTCCGCGGTTCGTCGCCGCCTCCGCCTCAATCGCAGCGCGCCGCGGCGTGTGCCAGGCGG